>CAUYON010066188.1:0-13110 GCA_963573935.1 Arctocebus calabarensis | reverse complement strand
AATACATTAAAAAATGTATTGTCTGGGATTGCATTTTTCTTCTTTCACTCAGGGCTAACATATTTTCAGAATCCAGATTTTTTTTAACCAAAAAACTCTTCAGAATATACCAACAGGGCAGGAATAACACCTGCCTTGTTCTAAATTTATCATAAGGCTAAGCATGAAGAAGGCTTTAATGTATAACTGATGAATAATTGAGTGAATGTATACAATATGAAAGAACGTAAACATTTCAGTTTTGTGTTAAAAATAATTCTAACATTTTGATGTTTCTTGTCTTTCTGCTTTTTAAATCCCTTCTTTTATGTCCTTTATTTTAGCTACATAGTTTTTAATATTTTTTACCACTGGAGTTTTTATTGTAACCTGTTATAAATTTTGAGAAGCAAAAAGGTCATCCCTTAATCAAATATTACCCTTTTCTGTCTCCACCTGTATGTTACTGGTTGTTTTGGTAATAATTTAGTACCCGTACTCTCCTGAACTTTAATTGGACCAAATTTAAAACTAGCCTATTTGACTGATTTTTATATATTTAAAAGTATATGTATTTTGGTTTTATTCTTTAACAAATTTTCATTATCTTTTGATGTTATTAAAATAAATATAAATGAATGATTTAATTTAACATTACCTTCTCCATTATTACCTTGAGGTATTCTAAGGGATGCTTCAAATCCCTTACCTATGGGGTGGAGAAGCCATATTCCACCCAAATCCCTTACCTATGGGATGGAGAAGGCATATTCCACCCTTCACTTTAAGTCCACAGAAACTTCCAAGGGAGTATTTGGCTCTGAAACTCAAACCAGGAGTGATTGCTGTTACTTTGTATGAAATATTTTAGAAAGAGACAATAGTTTCTGACTTAAAGAAAGAGTTTCCCTGGGCATGTAAAAAGCAATTAATAAAACTGCATAGTTGAATGATCCAACGTGACTTAAAATGCAAGATAGAAGTTAAGTCAGGGAAATATAAGAATTTCACTGTATTGTGCATTTGAAGATATTTGCCACATAAATTGTAAAAACACGATAAGCAACTCCAGGTGGAGCCTCCTTCAGGGTCCTTGCTCGGCTTGTTAGGAGCTGGCTCTGCTGACCGTCGTCGTCCATGAGCAGTGACCGTGAGCTGGGGGTGCACTGAGATCCGATCCCTTTGACCACACTTGATGTTACTGGGGAAGACAAATAGTTCAAGGGTGGCCAATTAGTTTCCAAGGAACTTGGGCCACAAGGGCGTCAGTGTTTTCAGCCACTCCACACACAGAAAGAGAAAGAAGTACAGCGAGGCAGTGAACAGAGTGACTGGGTGTTCAGAGACACACGCCCCCTGGTTCTTGTTTCTTTGTATTATTTATCTATTGTAATGTAAAATAATCTCTCCAAAATACAGCAACTGGACACAATAACACTTGTCCCTAACAGACTTTGTGGATCTAAACTCCAAATAGGTCCTAACTTGTGTCTCTGACAGAGGTGCAATCAGGGGCTGACTGGGGCTGCGGTCACCGCAGGGTCAGCCTGGCAGGTGCACTTGCAAGGTCACTGCCAAGGTTGGGGGCAGGCTGGAGGTGTTCTCTGGCAGTCGGCCTGAGATATTACTTCCTTGTCACAGAATCTCGACTGCTTGCTTTCTCCAGAGATGATTTCCCAGGAGGAAGGGTTTGAAGGAGGTGAGAGTAAGAGAGGGTAAACCAGGCAAGTCAGTCTCTTTGTAACCCAATCTTGGAATTTATGTCCTAGCACTTTTGCTGTACTTTATTTTCTTTCTTTCTTTCTTTCTTTTTTGAAACAGAGCCTTACTTTGTCACTCTCGGTGGGGTGCTGTGGTGTCATAGCGCACAGAAACATCTAATTCTTGGGCACAAGCAATTCTCTTGCCTCAGCCTCCTGAGTAGCGGGGACTACAGGCACCTGCCACAACTCTTGGCTATTTTTAGAGACAGGGTCTTGTTCTTGTTCTGGTTGGTCTTGAACCTCTCAGGCAATCAACCCTCTTTGGCCTCCCTGAGTGCTTTTGCTGTATTTAATTTATGAGAAAATGGTTGCGAGGGCAGGTCCACAGTCCCCACACTTCAGAAGAGAGAATTGCCCCAAATCATAAATACGAGAGGGAAGATCATTTAGGGCTACTTTAGTGTCTGCCTACTATACTTAGCCTTCTAGCCACTAATGACTACATTCAAAAATCACTCAGCCTTCCTAATTCTCATCCTATCACAATATCAGCCCAAAGCCCAGAAACTCCTTATATAAATCAGGTTCAGGCACAGATGAGGAGCCTCAGATGCAGTTTCTTAAGTATATAGGTCCTTGGATAGAATCCCTCTTGTGTGTCAATCTGTAGATCTATAAAGCCAAAGGGAAAGCTTCCCTATTTGCATACATACACCAAACCTACGGCTGTTTACAACACGGTAGCTAGTTTTCCCCCGAGCAAACGCTGAACAGGGAGGCAGTGAGGAGAGAATGAACAAACACACGTTATAGTATGTTCATAACCTAATATTGGGAAAGTTGTTCTATCACTTTTTTCATATTTTATTAACAGTGAGTGTTCAGGTCCAGTCTACACTCAAGGGGAGAACATTCAAAGGGGCAAAAATGCTTTGCTAGGAGGCAAAGTCAACCACTGAGGCCGCTTTGGAGGTTGCCTGTCTCTCCTTCTTAGAGATCTGGCTGCCTCTGTGTCCTGCGTTATACTGAGATCTTTCAGGCTTATAAAAATATGCCAGTGTGCTTTTAATTTTATTTTTTGAGACAAAGCCTCAAGCTGTCATCCTGGGTAGAGTTCCATGGCATCACAGCTCACAGCAACCTCTAATTCCTGGGCTCAAGCGAGTCTCCTGCCTCCGCCTCCCAAGTAGCTGGGACTACAGGTGCCCGCCACAATGCCCGGCCATTTTTTGGTTGCAGCCACCATTGTTGTTTGGTGGGCCCGGGCTGGATTCGTACCCGCCAGCTCAGGTCTACGAGGCTGCCACCTTAGCCCCTTGAGCCACAGGCGCCGAGCCAGTGTGTTTTTAATTTAACTGAAATTGATTTCTGCTGCTTGAAACTGAAAAGTTATGTAGGTACGATCACTCTGATCTTAAACTGGACTTTCCTTACCTTTTCATTGCATTTTGTTTTAAGTCATCCTTTCTTGGAGTACCTGGTAAAGGGTGAAAATTTCACATTGTCAGGAAGATTCCCTTGAATTTTTTTCTTTTCACCATCCTAAGCTGTCTTCTTGCTGTTGATATCCACTGTGTGGAGATACTTGTGGACACCAGGGCAGTATCTGACACAGTTAGCTGCAGCTTTGTTCTTAGAACACTTGATTCCTCTGGTTTCTCTGATCGCATCCTCTTGTGTTGACTGTTATTTGTTTCTTTTATGGGGCCTTTTGATTTACCTTTAATAATCATGTGCTTCAGGATTACCTTCATCTGCTTTCACTGTATAAAGTCTTTGAGTGCAACACATATGGTTTCAATGACTATTTGGAGTTGATGACTTCAATCAAAATCTCCATTTCAGACTGCATTCCACACAGGGAGTTACACATTTCTATTCAACCATCTCCAAGTGACATCTCACAAGTGCTTACAACTTCACATCTTATCCTAATTCCCCTTTATCTTCAACAACATTCTTTGGTCCTTCCTCATTTGCTCAGGCTAGAAATTTAGATTTCTTTTCTGATACGACCTCCTTACTCGTACACCACTCATCTAATCCTGTTCCCTGCTCTTATTCCTTTCTTCAAACCCCGTTTTCTGTCCATTCTCAATATCATATTTCTAAAACTGTATATTTTACAATAAGTCACTATCATTTTCTTGCAATGTAGAATATAAAAAAGAAGTTAATAATATGGGATCTGGCATAAACTCCAATATTCTCAGCTCCTTTTGAATCCTGAGTCTTCTCCTTACTGACTGGTTGGCTATGTGACCTTGAACAAGTTGCTTAATGCACCTGCGATGCAGGATCCTCCTTCGTAAAAGGTGTAAATTAATGTTACCTGCCTCATTGAGTTTTTTACAAGATTAAATGAGATAATTTGAGTAAAACATTTAGAATAGTATAAGGCTGATGGTCAATATAAAATAATTATTAGCTATTCCTCATATTAGCTATGATTGTGGAGACCTCCTAGGTAGAAGCCTTCTGTCACTGTCAGTTGTTAGAATTTAAACCATTCTAACATGGCTCTATGGTGCAAATGTAATCATGTCCTTTCTCACTTTTTTTTTAAACCCTTCAATGGTCATTAATTTCTCTCAGATCTAAGATACTTAAAATAACTTTTAAGGACCTGCATAAACTTATTCCCACTTAGCTTTTCATCTATTTATCTTAGGAGCTTTTTCAGATTCTCACTACCTTAGATAATTCACCTTCCATTCTTCCTGATTACTTATAATATTGTTTATTATATAAACACTTAGGCACGTGGATGAGTGGTGCTGTTCTGCCCTGATGGCGTGCAAGTTCTTCATGGAGCCATCCATGCTGTCTGATTATCAATTCTCCAAACTGATTTCAGTTCTAGGCCTTTGAAAACACATTTCCTTCTTTCTCTCCTGCTCTTCTTGTTATTTGATGGTGTAGTTAAATATGCTTTTCTCCAGGAAAGATGCTTGTGACTACAAACAGTATTTATTTCTCTCACTGAGCTCCTAGTCTACATGGGAATTAGCACTGCTACAATTTTTATTTACTTTTCAGTCTTGCGAATAGACTGCAATCTTCTTCAAGGCCAAGATTGAGTTCTCACCTCTCTTTCCATTTCCAGCACCTAACATCATGCCCCACATGGAGTGGGTATTTAACACATGTCCGCTGAATGGATTTCTAGGCAAGTTTCAATAGAGGGGTGTTGGCCCAGGGATCAGATATATAAAGGAGAGTGGACCCACCTGGAAAAAATTTGCCCTAGTATGAAAGTACAGATGTTGAGGTCAAAATATTAGGCCAGCAAGGGGGAAAAGGGACTACTTCCAATACAGTATAGAGCCAGTTATTTAAAAAGTCATCTGGCCAACTACTATGGACTCATCTCTGTTTCTTATGATGAGAAAGCAAAAGGAGAAAGAGAGAGAGAAAGAAAGAGAGAGAGCGATCTAAAGTAACTTACCTGTACAATTATAATTTCTGAGGGACCTGATAGCGTGAGGGCTGTACAAATTCAGTCACTGAAATTTAGCTTGCAATTGCCTCTGCAGCATGGACATAGGCCACGCTGTTTTTACCAACATCAGCTGCCTGGATATCTGGCATCAGAAGCCTCAGTACAGACTCCAAGATACCAAGAACAGTGATAATGGCCTTGGTGTACCCTCGCTATGGAAATAATCTTTCTCATGTTGGCAGATACGGAAGACATCTGTGCAGCAAGCTGAGCCAGAAAGGAGGAAAATGATAAGTGTTACAGGATAACCAAGAACACTAATCTTGTATTTCCCTTGATATAACCAAGAGGTATTTCTGAAAATGTCTGGAAGGAATTAGTGCATGAGGATCAAAGGGATTAAGAATAGGTAGGGGCAGAGAAAAACAACTTTTTTATAATGATTAATGCAACTCTAATTTTATCTCCAATGTCCTGGGGTCTATGATTATGTACACAATGTCAGCTCTTTTATACATGCATCTTCTCTGCAACCTTTACATAATTTGTTTGAAATTGGTTAAAATATCTTCTTTAGATCCTATAAGTGTGTATGTTTTTGGATGCTTTGTATTAGTTCATCTTTGCAACATTATGCTATGATAACAATTGCAAATCTCTTTGGTTTACAGCAGAAAATGGGGCTTATTTCTAATTTGTGTGTCTGTTTTAGGCTATTTTTAACTTTATTCTACATAGTGTGTTTCTTCTGGGATCCAGACTGAATGATTTACCCTTTCTGGGAATGAATTACCCTAAGTTTAGCAAGCAGATGGCCCTCAGAATGGGAGAAAATATTTGCAGGTTAGTTTAATAACCAGAATCCACAGAGAACTCAAACATATTAGCAAGAAAAGAACAAGTGATCCCATATCAGGATGGGCAAAAGACTTGAAGAGAGACTTCTCTAAAGAAGACAGGTGCACAGCCTACAGACACATGAAAAAATGCTCGCTATCCTTAATCATCAGAGAAATGCAAATCAAAATTACTTTGAGATATTATCTAACTCCAGTAAGATTAGCCCACATAACAAAATCCCCAAACGAGAGATGTTGGTGTAGATGTGGAGAAAAGGGAACACTTCTACACTGCTGGTGGGAATGCACACTAATACGTTCCTTTTGGAAGGATGTTTGGAGAGTACTTAGAGATCTAAAAATTGACCTGCCATTTGATCCTTCAATACCTCTACTAGGTATATACCCAGAAGACCAAAAATCACATTATAACAAAGACATCTGTACCAGAATGTTTATTGCAACCCAATTCATAATTGTTAAGTCATAGAAGAAGCCCAAGTGCCCATCAACCCACAAATGGATTAATAAATTGTGGTACATGTATACCATGGAATACTATGAGCCTTAAAGAAGGATGGGGACTTTACCTCTTTCATGTTTACATGGGTAGAGCTGGAACATATTCTTCTTAGCAAAGTATCTCAAGAATGGAAGAAAAAGTATCCAATGTACTCAGCTCTACTATAAACCTAATTTAAAGGTTTCAAATGAAGGCTATAACCCAACTATCGCACAAGAATATGAGGAATGAGTCAAGGGAGGGGAGAGGTTAGGGGTGGTTGGTGTGGAGGGAGGGTAATTGGTGGGGCCACACCTATAGTGCATCTTAGAAGGGTACAGGCGAACCTTACTAAATGCAGAATATAAACATCTTTATACAATAACAAAGAAAATGCCATGAAGGCTATGTTAAACAGTTTGATGAAAACATTTCAGATTGTATATGAAACTAGCACATTGTACCCCTTGATTGCACTAATGTAGGCAGTTATGATTTAATTTTTAAAAAGTTGTAAGTATTGTTAGCTATAACCATGTGAATAAATGTAACATGCTAAAGTCGAATGCTGAAATTAGTGTGGATTTCCAAGATCATTTTAAAGTATGTTGGTTATTGCAGGGATAGGTGTTACTCAAAATTTTATATCCATAAGAACAGATAGACTAGAATGAGCCATGTGAATTATTGACAGAAAATTGCTATAGGAATGTAGCATTCCTGTGTGATATCATGTCAAATCAAAACAACTTGATATTTCTTTCCAAGATAAAAACTAAGTCTATATAAGATATATGGCATAAAAGCCAAGCACTTTAAAAAAAGCTCTTTTTTTCTTTGCAATTTTTGGCTGGGGCTGGGTTTGAACCCTCCACCTCCAGCAAATGGGGCTGGTGCCCTTCTTCTTTGAGCCACAGGTGCTTCCCCAAAAGCTCTTTTTTTCAAAACACTTCTTCAAAAAGAATTTTTGAATGAACACTTTCCCAGCTTAGCAAAAGTCATTGACAAGCAGGATGATATATGTGAATCATTTGAAGAATACACACCTGGTACAGACCTATTAATTGTAGAATACAATGAAAAGTTCACTAACTTTGAGAATCACAGTATCACACTCAAATTAGCCTTTCAGCCTCACCTAGCTGATATCACCAGACCACTTAAAGAAGTACTGATGGAATTTTAAAGTCATTGATTGCTGATGAGAAAATTCCAACTGAAATATGAAAAAATGTAGTAGCACACCCATGCCTTTGGCAATGTGCCTGAAAAATGCTTTCTTGCTTTTCAACCATTTATTGCTGCAAATCTACATCCTGCCACCTAACCCAAATCAAGATGCCCTTCAGGTCACAAGTGACAGACACCCGTATCCAGAAAATCAACTGAAACTGTGGACCTCCATGCTATAACCAAGTATTCAAATGCTTTCCAACAAAAAGACACAACACAGTCATTAAAATCTCAATTATCTTTAAAACTAACAAAAAGTTTTCAAGTTCTGAAATTATTAAGTGCATATTAGAGGTTATTTTACAAAATATTGTGCATTTAAGTGTATCTAATTGAAGTTTCTTGAAGGTGGCCTTATTTGATTACAGCTAAATTAATGCAGCCTTCCAACATGAAAGGGATTGCCACCCCTGAGCTCGAGACAAAGAATGAGTAAGGCAAGGTCTCTATTTCCAGTTTAAGAGGAAGCCAATAATTTAAATAAAGTAATTGATTAATGCTAAAGCAGAGATCTGAACTAAGTGCTATGAGAGCGGAGAGGAGGGAACAACTGACTCTGGGTGAAGTAAAGCTGAGAAACTTCCTGTGAAGGTGACTTTTTAAATGGGTTTAGGGGAATGAACAGAAAATGCCTGCGATCCCTTCTAGACATTTCTCTACTACATGTAAAAGCCGTCTTATGCTATTACACCAGTCTTTATGTATACCCTTATCTAAAAAAAAAGCAGAATCAAATAGCAAAAAAGCACTAAATATGATATAAAACTATTCATATAATAGATATGAGTATGTAGTTTGAGAACTTTATAGGTAACCTTTATTTTGCATTTTTGACAAGAAAACAGATAATCAAGAAAATATCCTATTTTGACCCTAATTTATCTGATAATTGTTACAATTTTCTGTTTATTTTTTGTGTATCAAATGATATACTCATTTCTGCATAAAAGATTGAGCTGAGACCAGCCTATCTGCCTCCTACACTAACCTACAAAATTATTTAATTATAGGGATATAAGTGACCTCAAAATGTCTTCTGTGCATCTTAGCTTTAGATCTCACCAGCTTTAAAATTTTTCTTTTCTTCAACCAGTTTTGAAAGAGTTCCCATGACTTTTCTTGGTAACCTGTCTTTTGTCATCCATGATCTTAGAAGTCATCTGTTAAGTGAAATAAAGTGATGTTTTAATGTGCAATTACTAGTCAAAACAAACTGGAAATCCAAAAGACTAGCATGGGATTTCTCAAAAGCTTGAATTCCTCTGAAATAGGAGCTTATCAGCAAATGGGCTGTGAACCAGTTTTGGCTCCCAAATATTTTACTCTGTCTTTGAACGAGAGAAGATAAAAGCTCTGGGCTCCTTTAGAGACAGAGTAAAATATTTATCCTCAATTTATCAAGCGATTACAAAGATGCCCTGTCATTTGATTTCCAGGCTGACCATCCCTATTGTGATAAATTGAAATTTCTTCTGTCAGTTTAGTGTGAAAGCGGCAAAATTAAGACAACAAGAAGAAAAATCTTATTTAGGAAAAAATAAAAAATTCATGAAACAGAAAGTTTCCTACCCTTCCATCCTTAGTCCTTACTGCTAGTGACCTATGAACAAGCATCTTTTCCTAGCTTGTACACCTCCTTACACTCCAAATTAGTCCAATATATTCACTACCTGTATTTATGGGTTCTATGTGTTTTTGTATCACTATCAGTGTTATGTAGTTTTGTTAAAACTATGCCTGTTCTGCAACAAATATGGCTTTAATTGCAATGCCACTCTTTTGAGTTTTTTAAGATTTAGTTCTTGCACTAATTCCTTTAAATTGAATGTTCCAATCTCCCCCACCCCCAAGAGGACTGGCTTTAATATACTTTAAAAAATGCATATCATTGAAATGAAGGATGTACTTTGAAGGTATCCAGAGTACTTGGAAGTGTTTTTCCCAGTATAATTTGGCCACAAAAGAGGAGCAGAATAATTTTGGATTTAAATTAGTACTGAAAGTCTCTAAACCATCTACTAGTTTCTTAGTTATTACCAGTTCACTGGACTCTCAGAGGGGCATATGATGATTATTTTACTGGAGCCCACTAAGTCATTAGTTTTATGTAAACCCTTTCCAAACAGGCACAAACTCGGGATTTTATTTTTTATCAAAGGAAAGGTTAGGAATTGAGCAGAGAACCGGGATGGTGGTCTGATATAACTATATATAACTATAACTGATATTAGGAATTAGAAGACCTCCAGCCCCATTGCCAGCACATCTGTCCCCACCAGCCTCAAACACTGGCCAAGTCTAGCCTACCTTCTTCCTAGGATGTGAGGCTTCATGCCAAGACTCTTGAAACCAGAGACTTTTCTTAAGACCCAGTTCATCTCACAAAATAAGTCTGAATCAAGAAGTTAGTTCAGCCTGGCCAATTCTTCCTAGAGAGACTGGGGGTAGACATTGATCCCGAGTTCATGGTTCCTTAGACATGTGGTCAGTTTACACTTTGGTGACTCTCTTCAAAGAGGGTGCACCTGGGGCTGCTACTATTTCCAAAGACTATGGAAAGTTCAAAGTCCTATGATAGAAGCATGTCTGATAAATTCAGGCAGGTCCTAAATGAGTAGTTTAAGTGCACCTTTATCTATAATTCCTTCTTTTGGAAAATTTGTAGGTAGCCTGTCCTGCTATGCAGAAGTAACACTGAGATTCATCAGATCATGCCACCTATGTGGAGTGCATTTGAGTGTTCCAGAGCTGCCCAGGACTAGAACTCTGGACCTAATTTATAAACTTGGGCAAGTGACATAACCTCTGTCCCTCAGTACCTTCATCCATAAAATGGGGATACAAATAGTACTTACTTCACATGTGTTTTTGGGAAATGAACAAGTCAGTATGTGTAAAGGGCTTAGAATAATGCCGGAAACATTGAGAATTCCACATTTTCTCTATTGTTATTGAGCACAATAAATAGACTGAGGTATCTAAAAACCCATATGATATAATTAAAAACAAATGAAGTTGCAGTTGCACAAGCTTCAGCTTTGATGGAATTTCCTTAGATATCTAAATATTCAGCTATGGTATTATAGCATATAGGCACAGATTTGGTTATTGTTCAAGAGCAACTATTCAAACATTTCCCTAACTGATCTTAACAGAAGACTATTCCGTGAGATGCTAAGTCATGTGTCAGCAAAGTAATTGACTTCTCGACTGCAGGATTTCCAGTCTTTCATGTGCATTATGAAACACAGAAGAAAGATTTAGTACGCAAGATTTACCAACTTTACTGTATTTGAATTAGAAAGCCTTTGTTCTTAGAGTTCTGGTACCTCCACTAGCTTTCCCAATCTGTGTTTCAAAGGGGATGCTAGTGGATGTAACTTAGCAACTGAGAGAAATATTGTTACATCACGGGTGTGTAATATTACATATCACTGGTGTGAACAAATTATGTCATACTGAAGAAAATATTCACAGGTGTGGAAACTAATGAGTGGCTTCCAGATTAGGATCTTTCGAAGATCAGAAAAGTCAAAAAGCTGCCACTATTTTAATCTTGCCAAGGGAGATCATTAAACTAAATCGTTGTTTATTCTACCGTTATTTCATAAAAGGGAAACTTTTCATTAATAAGCACCAAAATTAAAGGAATAATAGTACTTAAGAACAAGGGGCAGTTATTTAAGTTGAATATATTTAGCTGCATAAAAAATCATACATCAGTTTCACCCATGTTATCACATAAGAGAATGGATTTTAGGAAGCGTTACTTCCTAAAAGGGAGAGAGAAAGAAAAGAAAGGTAACTATATAAGTTGATTGATATGTTCATTTTCTTGACTACAGTAATCACCATGTATATGTATATCAAAAGAATACATTGGGCCTGGCACAGTTGCTTACACCTATAATCCTAGCACTCTCGGAAGCCAGGGCAGGAAAAATCACCTGAGACCAAGATGGGACCAAGCTGAATAAGAGTGAGACCCAGTCTCGCAAAAAATAGAAAACTCAGCTGGGCATGGTGGTACAAGCCTGTGGTCCCGGCTACGCAGGAGGCTGAGGAAGGAAGACTGCTTGAGCCCAGGATTTGAGGTTGCAGTGACCTATGGTAACGCCACCATGCCCTAGCCCAGGCAATAGAGTGAGACCCTATCTTAAAAAAAAAATTCATCGCTCAGCGCCTGTGGCTCAAGCGGCTAAGGCACCAGCCACATACACCTGAGTTGGCAGGTTCAAATCCAGCCCGGGCCCGCCAAACAACAATAATGGTTGCAACAAAAAATAGCTGGGCGTTGTGGCAGGAGCCTGTAATCCCAGCTACTTGGGAGGCAGAGGCAGGAGCCTCGCTTGAGCCCAGGAATTGGAGGTTGCTGTGAGCTGTGACGCCACAGCACTCTACCCAGGGTGACAGCTTGAGGCTCTGACTCAAAAAAAAAAAATTCATGTTGTACCTCTTAAATATATATGATAAAAGAATTTACCACATTATTTTCATTTTTATCATTTTGCCTTGAATCAGATAAAACCTCTCTTGGTCTGTCGTTTGGGAGTCACTAACATACACACGACAACACATGGAGCTTGTCCAGTAACACCACGTATTTCAGATTAGATTTATATTGAAAAAACATTGCTTCTTTCTCATCTATTGGCCACTGTTAAGCAGTCCTGCATGTCTGGATGATGATCACACACAGAGAAATGGTGCTGTTATCTTATTGGCATGTGACAAACACAGTGACAGTGGCAGGAGGGATGGACAGGGAGAAGCAGAGACCATCCCCAGGCATACACACTGCTCTATACACACATCTCCCGCGGGCGTTTTCTTGAACCCTACCATTAGCTCCTCTGGAAATTCCTTCTGTCATAAAGGAACACTGCCTCTTTCCTCAGACACTTCTCTGAAAGTACAATCCCACCCTTAATTATGATGTAGGTTTGTATGTATGATGCATTTTCTGAAGTCTCTCAAGGGGAGGTAGTTCATTTCTCGTAGTCCATCTGGCTTAGAAAGAGGGACTAATGTCTTCTTCATTCTCCTCTACCATTGCCAGACCCTTCCTGCTCCTCCTTTGTATAAAAACTGCTTGAAACACTGTCATCCCAGACTTCAGGAAACCACTCCCTACCCCCATTTCTTAGTTTTTCTCCTACCTCCCTGATTTTCAGATTTATTCATAGGGTTCTTTCTTCACCATCCTTTCCAATTCTGCATTGCTACTCTTTCTCACTTTATATTCTTTACCAAAAAATTCTCATCCAATACGATAATAGCAATTGCCATTTGCTGAAATATCTCAGATTTTTTCCTTTTTTTTTTTTGTAGAGACAGAGTCTCACTTTATCATCCTTGGTAGAGTGCCGTGGTGTCACACTGCTCACAGCAACCTCCAGCTCTTGGGCTCAA
>CAUYON010066187.1:0-15023 GCA_963573935.1 Arctocebus calabarensis | reverse complement strand
TTCCTTGACTTCTTGAGACAATTTTTGAAATGCACCCTGAATTTCTAAATCCAACTTTTCCTCTATTTTATTAATCTTGTTTGCAATCCAAATTCTGAATTCGATTTCTGACATCTCAGCCATCTGTTTATGCATAGGATCATCATTTGTGTCCACCAAATTGTTCCTTAGTGGGGGTTGATCTACTCTGGTTGTTCATGTTTCCAGAGCTTTTCCATTGATTCTGCCCCATGATTAATTTTACACTGTTTGGCTGGATGAGTAGATAAGGACAATTTGGGCTGGGGGTTCTAGGAGTAGTGATTGACCAGTCCTTTGCTTGAAAGCTTGGACTGGTGTCACACCTTTTCCCCTAGAATTTTGTCAAGGACATGTACAGTGCTACTACTTGCGAAACTGGGGACCTTCTTGGTGTGATGGGGTTAAGTGGCTCTGTCTTATTGTCAGCTGATCTTTGTCTTACCCTAGAGAATCAGTTACTCTGGATTGCAATCTGAGCTGTGAAGAAATACCAGCAGTTAAGTCACCCAGCCCCCCATAGGCAACAATTGGAAAAGCAAAATCAAACCTCCCCACTACCACACACCCAGGGTACCACTTTGGAAAGTCCTCAGGTGATTGGCCCAGTTGAAGTGGTCCCAATCAATTGTCCCAGCCAGCACCAGTCTCAAATGGAAGAGTTAAAAAGTCTCTGGCAACTAGATAGCAGGGATCTGCTGGAAGCTCTAGTATAACTCGCTCCAGTGCTCTG
The DNA here is from genome assembly GCA_963573935.1 of Arctocebus calabarensis. Lineage (NCBI taxonomy): Eukaryota > Metazoa > Chordata > Mammalia > Primates > Lorisidae > Arctocebus > Arctocebus calabarensis. Next base: position 14,272 of record CAUYON010066187.1, on the reverse strand, counting down.
TGAGCTCAGCAAGTAGATTAGGCTGGGAAGGTTGATGCCTCCTTCTCCACCTTGCCCCTCTGTCACACCTAGTCAGTGGTAATCCCACAGGCCTGTGATCCAGTTTCCTCCAATGAGAAGATGTTCCAGAAGTTTGTGCCTGCCTGGGTCACAGTGAGGTCTGTGGCTCCTCAGCCAGTCCACCACTCCCTGTCACTGTTTGGCAGGGGGAGGTGAGGCCTGACAACCTGGGTACTTGATAGGGGCTGGAGCGATCCACTCAGTTCCAGCCCTGTCCCTAATTGACGTTGCTGATAGAAGAGAACAAGTTCGCAGAATTTCTTTCTGTCACAGCTTTTCCTCGTGACAGATCAGATGTTGGGCTGCAAATAGGTCTGACTCAGTCTGTGAGTTCCAGCCCTTTGTCTCAGTTTTCATCCCCTGAGGGCCAGGTGCATCTGAAACTAAGCAAAGCAGCCTCCACCCTGGGAGTCAGTTGACTCTACACGTATTCTAATACCCACGCTCCTTCCCAGCCAGTACCGCCTCAGGCATATCCTTCACGCACCTTGGTTGCTGGTCCCCTCTGCTGATGGCTGCCACCGGAGAAGCTGCCCGCTTCCCCTGGCCACCCCAAGAGACTGGGAGTGTCTCCTCAAAACATCCCCAGGGGTGGGAGCCCTCCTGCCATTGTTCCCACTGCGGTTGCTGTTTCATGCCTCAGGGGACCTTTTTTCCAGCTCGGCCTCCTCTGGGCTCACTTTCCTCTCACCACTCCCAAGCTGAAAAATCAGCACAGATCAGCAACAGTCTGCACCCTGTCCACAACCCTTGAGAAAATGTCCAAAAAACTGGACTCTGTGGGGGACAGGCCTCCAGACCTCGGGGTGAGAGTGGAGCAGGAATGCCAGGAGCTCAAACTTGCAGGTAGAGAATATATACAGTTTTATACAGTTTTATGCCTGGCAGGAAAGTGCCACAGCACCCTAGTAGGGGAAGGAGGTCTGGTTTTTAGAGGGTCTCTCCCATGGGGTAGAGTGGGAGGACATCTGAATTCTGCTCGCTTGTTTGTATGGAGGTATGGAGTATACTGCAAGCCTTTCTCATGGGGGAGGGGACTCCCGTCCGCTTGGTGATGTGCTCTGTACCTTTTTGTTAGTGTCCTTGGGGTTGCAGGTAACCCCAGCAGGGTTGATGTGTGTTCTTCAACCTTCTCTTTTGGCTCAGATGCAAACCATCAGCTTTCTTGCTAAGTTTCTGTCCTTTAACTCTCCTCCTGGATGGGAGCCTCTGTGGAAAGCTGGCTACAGACCACCATCTTGGCTCCTCTCCCCTGAAATTTTTTAAATATTAAAAAACAGTAGTTTAAACACACCAAGGTCTACTGTCTCTTATAAGAGTCCAGAGTTGGCAACTTCACATAGTCACTCAAGATTGGGTCTTCTGCTCCACCATCAGCAGCATGAGACTATTGACCTCCAGTTCTCATCACAGTCCAAAGTAGCTACAGCTCCAGCCATCACACCCTCATTCCAGGCAGCCTAAAAAAAGAAGGGGAGAAAAAAGTATGGCCCCTCCCTGGCATTCCTCAAACCTCCCTGGCAATTCCTCAAACTTCCAGTTACCTTTCATTACAAGCAGTGTCCGGGTTACAAAAGAGATAGGTTCTGTAGGTTTGTTCTTCAGCTGAATTTGTGTGTAAATTATAACAGGTACATTTATTTACCTATTACCTGTAATAGCCTATGTTCGTGAATGCATGTTGTACCTAAGTCAGTGCTTGTGACTCTTTGGACCGTTCATATCCAAACCATTGTGATTTAGCTGTAAGGAAGGCTAGGGAATGTGGTTTTAGCCTCAGTTCTGTCAAAGGAAGGAGGGAGACAATTAGGAAGAACGTGGCAGTCTCTGCTACAGTTAGCACCAAGGTCCCGCCACCACTGAACTGCTGTAAGTTTATCTCCTACAGCTGTGTGAGAGCAGAGGGCAGGTAGACAGCTGAAAACTGGACTTCAGACTCTGAGCCTTGCATGGCTTCAAAAGAGGTGTAGTGACCTGCCGGAGGTGCAGCTCACGTATGGCAGCAGGTCAGGGTTAGAGTCCCCATCTCTCTAATTCCACAGCCCTGTTTCTAATCACTGCAGCTCTGGAATTCTAGTTGCTGCTAGCATATGAACTATCACACACTCGCTATTTTTATCCTTCATTAATTACATATCTCCTGATATGTAATTGATGTCACCATCTTCACCCTGGCCTCAACAAAATCCCCCTCAGCTAAGAGAAGTTGAAATGGAAGTGGCCCCTGCTTACCAGGATCACAGCTCCACAGACCTGTCCTCGGCCTCAGTAGCCTGGCTCCTTTCAGGGTTTGCTAGCACTTTCACACATACCACCCCCAGCCATGATGTGGCAGAGCCAAATGCACAGTGAAAACACCAGGGGTCTTGACTGGGCCTGGTCCCCAGGCCTGGCTGGGGAAATCACTGCACCAAGGGGCTGATAGCCATGTGCCTTGCTCTTCACCCACCTCCAACTGCTGCTGTTTGTGCTGACACCTCCCCCTTCTCCGAGTACAGATCCAGAACTTGGGCTTGTTCCCCATCCATGGGATGACGATGAAGATTACCGTTCCCATTGCCACCAGGGGCGGCAATCGCCTGCTGATGCTGAGGGACTTCCTCACCAACCAGGTACCAGTGCCCTGGCTTGGGGGAGAGGACCAGAAGGAGATAGGCATAACACCTAGGCGTGTCCCCAAGTCCCCAGCCTCCAGTGCCTTTCTCCTGGGACCAAGACTGCTCAGGTTTTTCTGAGAAAAGGAGAAAAAAAACATCCCTGGAATCCTGAGGCTGTTGGCTTTGGTTGTGAGGCTGTGTGTGCATGTGTGTGTCCTCTGTGCAGGTGAACGTGTCCTGCAACATCTGGGGAAACAGCACTGAGTACCGGCCCACCCCAACGGAGGAGGACTTGAGTCATGCCTCACAACTGGTGAGTATCCAAACCAGGGGCCCTAGGGAGCATCAGGAGTACTGCCTGCACTCTGGAGTCATTTCTCTCTTGATCCAATACTTTGTCAATAAGAGCTTACTGAGCACCAATATGTGCCAAGTCTCAAACCAAGTCAAAACAGAATGAGGAAAAAATGGGCAGCGCCTGTGGCTCAAGGAGTAGGGTGCTGGCCCTATATACCAAAGGTGTCAGGTTCAAACCTGGCCCTGGCCAAAAACTGCAACAACAACAAACAAAAAAAAAAAATGAGGAAAAAATGATTCTTGCCCAGTACGAGCCCCCCACCATCTCGCAAGAGCTGGAACAGACAGAAACACAGAGTGAGTGTGGCCAAACCTAGGCAGCAGCTGTGGTGTGTTGGGTGATCCAGCAGAAAGAATGGGAATAGCAGACTTGCACCTAGGCTAAAAGGGCCAGGTGGATACAGATTGGCAGAGGGAAGGGGCAGAAACCAGATGGGGGCTTGATCATATCCACTGCTACCTCTTGCCGTTGGAGATGGAATGCAGCTCAGCTTCAACTCCTAAGCCCTCCCAAAACATCTGCTAGTTCCCAGGCCTATGCTCTCAGGATTGCCTCTGCCTCTAAATACTAACTTCTCGGCATGCTTTCTTTATTCCTTACCCAGATAAAAATCTCAGCTGTTTCAGTTTTATAAAACATGTACTGCATGTATACCACTTGTAGAGGTAGTACACCTTACCAAAGATTTCGGTATAGTTGGGATTGGGGTGGCAGGCAGATAGCAATAAAAATAACTTTAATCTAGGCTCAACTGGCTAGAGTGGCTCAACTGGCTAAGGCACCAGCCACATACACCTGAGCTGGCGGGTTCGAATCCAGCCCTGGCCCCCCAAGCAACAATGACGGCTACAACCAGAAAATGGCCGGGCGTTGTGGCGGGAGCCTGTGGTCCCAGCTACTTGGGAGGCAGAGGCAGGAGACTCGCTTGAGCCCAGGAATTGGAGGTTGCTGTGAGCTTTGATGCCATGACACTCTATCCAGGGTGTCAGTTTGAGGCTCTGTCTCAAAATAATAATAATAATAATAACTTTAACCTAGTAAATTCTAATTGTTTGAAGATTTCTTTGGGTTTTCTATCAATGTTAGCTTTTTTCCATTCAATTCTTACCAATTGTTTTTCTTGTCCTATTGCTCTGGCTGGGACCTCCAAAGCAATGGTAAATAGATGTGAAAGCAGATCTTTAAAAGAATCTTTAAAATTTTTTATTCTTAAATGTGATACTTCCTGCAAGATACCCTTTAATAAGATTCAAGAAGTTTGGCAGTGCCTGTCACTCAGTGGGTAGGGACCCGGCCACATAAACTGAGGCTAGTGGGTTCAAACCCAGCCCAGGCCTGCTAAAACCAACAATGAAAACTGCAACAAAAAAAATAGCCAAGTGTTGTGGCAGGCGCCATAATCCTAGCTACTTGGGAGGCTGAGGCATGAGAATTGCTTAAGCCCAAGAGTTTAAGATTGCTGTTAACACCACGGCACTCTACCCAGGGTGACAGCTTGAGACTCTGTCTCAAAAAAAGAAAAAAAAAAAAGATTCAAGAAGTTCATGGGAGGTTCTGTCGTGAACAGAAGTTGGATTTCCTAAAATACCTTTTCTACAACTTTTACAGTGAACACATCATTTTTTCTCTTAATGTTTATATGGAAATGATGTAGATTCCCCTAAGGTTGAACTTAAGTTCTGTTCCTGGAATACACCCAGTCTGGTCGTTATGCACAACTTCAAATGGGGCATCAGATATATCATCCTTAATTTATCTTCCAGGCTTCACCTGGTAGCTCCAGACCATGAGTCCCCACCCCAAGCTGATCAGGCAGAACAGCTGAGCCATCTCCCTGGTGGCCTGAGTCCCTGCACAGGATAGCCAGGCTGGCTGCCTCCCTCTGCTCCCCACAGCCCAGCTGCTCAGCCACAAGACCCATCTTCTCTTTCAGAATCACAGCAACTCTGATGTAGTTTCCATCAACTGTAATGTGAGGCTGGGCCCCAACCAGGAAATCAATTTCCATCTTCTGGGGAACCTGTGGTTGAGGTCCCTAAAAGCAGTAAGTAGAGTCCTCAGGCTGGACTGGAAGGAAGGGGCTGGCTTCCAGGAATCTTCTACCTGGGGCTTCTTGGGGGGGGGGGGGGAGACAGGAAAGAAACTTTCAGGGCCAGCTTCTGATGAGGGCTCTGATTACACAGCTAAAGTTCAAGTCCATGAAAATTATGGTCAACGCAGCCTTGCAGAGGCAGTTTCACAGTCCCTTCATCTTCCGGGAGGAGGATCCCAGCCGCCAGGTGAGCCCCTGGGACCCCTGTAGATCTGGGCATTGGCCCGGGCCAGCTTGGAAAGGGTGACCCTGCCCATGGAGCTTCCCTGCACCCCCTGCCCCACTGTTACAGCAGGTGAAAGTCAGGCAACATCTGAGGAGAGGAAAAAAAGCAAGACAAGTGGATCTTCAGGGGCAAAATTGGGGAAGGCTCTGCTCCCTGAACCACAACTGCACCATGGGAAGGGAGAAAAGGAAACCCAGGTACTTAACACTACCGGAAATGGAAATTGGAGCCCAGGCCTATCTGCTTGGGAGTGCTTACTGATTGCTGCCCTGGAGCAGGGAGGCTGTCTTGGGCAGGCTGGGAGTCTGGAATGAACATCCACCCCTCTCCTCTCCATCCATCCATACCTCAGCTTGCAAGTCTGGTGCAAACAGAATTTGTGAAAACCAAAGGATGTCTCTGCATTGAGACTGTTCACTGGATAAAACCAGACTGTTACAGATTACACTGGGTTAAATCGGGGTCCAGGAATGGGGTGAGGTTCTGTGAGATGCCCTCCTGGGGCAACAGAAAGTTGAGTATTAGAAATCTGATCCTGTGAAAAATAGATGGGGCAGCTGGGTGTGGGACGCTGCTGCCCTCCACTGGCCACGTCCTGGAGATGATGTCCTGGAGATGCTGGCCTGTGCTCAGGGTGCATTGCAACAGAGGCCTAGAACACGCAGCCACCCCCAGAGAGATGCCCAGAGCAAACCAGGGAAGCTCAGAAACAGCCCTTAATCAATCAACCAAGTGAAAATCAAACAGGCTGAGGTGGGGGGAAATACCAGGCAGGGGGCTAGCGGGTGTACAAGCCCAGAAGCAGCTCAGGGGACCCACCTAAGGAGCATTTTTTTGTTTGTTCATTCATTTGGCTGTCCCACAGAGGACAGAGGGATAAATTAGGCAGACAGGAAAACAACAAGTGGGTGTGAGAACCGGAGGGAACACTGACCCTGGGGGTGGGGCTGTCAGGGAAAGCTTTCTAGAGATAGTCTCTTTGAATTGAAAGGTATGTTGGAATTTTCTAGGCAGCCAAGGGAGGGAGGGGAGGTATGGTACAGGCACCCCCAGCACACACACAGACTACCCCTCTCCCCACACTGGTGTATGTCTTCTGGCAAATTCTTCTTTCACCCCACCCCCACCCACCCCAGGCCCTCTTATCTCCTCTGGATGCCTCACTGCACTTTTAGAAACCCAGCAGCCCCCAGATGAGGCCCCTGCATGCAGGGCTCTGTGCCAGGGCTGAGGAGGCAGAGCAGTGTCCCAGGCTTCAGAGGTAGAAAGCGCACGTATAAGGGACCTGCGCGAACACTGTGACAGACTCTCCCCTGTTAGCTCACTCACTCCTCGTAGCACTGAGAGGTGCATCCTGCAGCCCCCATCATTCACATCTGTTGGCTTCGGGCCACATGAGACAGAGCAGCACTGGCTTGGAGCTGACTGCGAGGCAGTGGCCATAGCGAGCTCTCAGAGCTGCTGAGGGGGCGCATCCACCCAGCACATTTGCAGAGCTCCCACTGTGTTCCAGGCACTGCTCCAGGGAATGAAGATAGAGCAGGAGTAAAACAGATAAAGCCCCTGCCCTCCTGAAGCTGGCTGGCATGCTCAGTGGGAAGAAAGGCAGTGATCACAAATCCGTTCATTATCCAGCAGTGATGAGGACTCCCCAGAAGGGGCACATACAGAAGGGTGGACTCAGGGGTGCTATTTTATAGGGAGCTGGGAAGTGGGAAGAAATCTCACTAATATAGTGTCATTAGGCAGAAACTGTGAGTGATGCTGGAGTATCTTGTGGCCATCTGCAGGCAGAGGGATAGCAGTACCAGGGCCAGAGGTGGGAGCTGAGCAGAGTGTGGGGGAAAAAAGATGAGGCCAGTGAGGTAAGTGGGGCAGAGAGCATAGGGCCCCGCGGGCTGGGGCAAGACTTACCTGTGTGAGATGGGCACACCCAGTCGCGGAAGTGAGCAGAGACCAAGTCTGCCCCCCTGCTTAGAGGGTCCCTCTAGCAGGCTGCAGGGGGGAGGCAGAGCAGGGAAGTGGCCGGACAGCTGTGGTGGCCTCCAAAGGAGGTGAGAGTGCTCAGACCCAGGATGGAAGTTGGGGGTGGGGGGGCTGACAGAGAGGAATGATGGCCACACCCCTGGTGTTTTGAAGGGAGAATGGACAGCCAGAGTGGGTGTGACAAGAAGGGCCAGCAAGCAACTTGTGACATCTGGCCTGAGCAACAGTGAGAAGGGATGATGCTGCCACTGGCTTTAATGAGAAAGTGGTGGAAGGAGCAGGTTTGAGGTGAGGAGGAGGGCAGTCAAGAGTTTGGTGTAGGCAGAGGATCCAGGCAGAAGAGAGAAAGGTGAGAGGGGTCAGTGTGTAGCTGGTGGAAACCACAGGGCTGAGTCCATGCGGGACTGCTTCATGCCTTCATGGGCCTGGGCACCTTTGCCTTTGGGGCCCCTTGCTCCATAGAAAAATACTAAAAACTATGTTTTACAACCGTGTTGGGGTAAAGACAAATGAATGTATAATTCAGGTAAAACTGATTTCAGGTTTTTTCTTCTAATTTTAAAACAAATGCAAACATTTTCATGGGCCCCTAAGAGTGTTATGGCTCCTGGGTCCATGTTTGCTATTACTCAAGTCTACTGGGTAAGTCAGCCCGAGTTCACCCAGGGAGTAGAAGAGGACCAAGGAGTGAACCATGGCACATACCAACATTTAGGCATTTAGGAGACGATGCAGAAGCAGCAAAGAAGAGAGAAAGAGTAGGCAACTTGGTAGGAGAATCCAGGGAGAGTGCTGGGCCCAAGGCCAAAAGCAGAGTGTCTCAACGAGGCAGGACCTGCATAGCTCAAGTGTCCACTGTGCCTGCACAGCTGGTTGCCCTGAGGCCTCAACTGGCATGTGCTACCCATCCATCTGGCCTGCCCCTGAGGAAAGGGGTGCCACTCTGCCCTGCCTCTGCTATTCCCTGCCCTGCTGCTCTGCCCGGGCTGTACCCCAGCCCCACAAAAGTAATGCCTTTGGTCTGGCCTATCCCCACCCCTTTGCAGATCATGTTTGAGGTCTCCAAGCAGGAAGACTCGCAGATCCCCATCTGGATCATCGTGGGCAGCACACTGGGAGGCCTCCTGCTGCTGGCCCTGCTGGTCCTGGCACTGTGGAAGGTGAGGACCTGCAGGGTAGGGATGGAGCAGCAGCCTGGCTAGCTGGTCTAGGCCTGGGCTCCAGCCTCTGGGATCTGTGGCCTGGGCCACATTCTCCTCTCCATGGGTATCACCCACCCAACCTCCTCCCAGAGCTTGAGAGCTGCCACAGCATCTAGCCCCTGACCACGGCGGGCAGATTGGTTAGCGCTCAGAGGGCACTCACACTATGGCTCTGATCTTTTTGTGGTCCCTTTGAGAACTTGATGAAAACTAAGCTTCTCTTATCAGAAAAAGAACAAAAAGCATATAACTACACAAAATTTCTCAAACAATATCAGGCCATTAATAAACTTCCCAAACCCCTTCTCTGTCTTTGAACCTCTGGTTAAGAACTGCTGATTTCAACCTCCTGTCAGGAATGAAGTGACAGAGGCTCAAAGAGGGATATTGGCTGATGCAGGATCACACAGCAAGATGGTGGGAACCAACATCCTTTTCCCCAGGGAGCCATCACTCTGTTCTAGTCCACACAGGAGTTCTGGGGTCAGGGATGCTCGGAGTGAGCTGAGGTATTCAGGGAAACCCTCTCAAGGAGGAAGCCGGAGAGGGGTCATGGCGGGTCAGTAGGAAGGGGCAGGCCTTGTCCTTTCTGTCTACCTCTGAGACTTCTCCCTTTGCCTCCCCACAGCTCGGCTTCTTTAAAAGTGCCAGGCGCAGAAGGGAGCCTGGCCTGGACCCCACCCCCACAGTACTGGAGTGAGGCTCCGAGGAAGCTTTGAGTTGATGAGGGCCAGGATACCAATCCTCGTGGTGAGCAGGCCAGGTCCAGGCCCCACGGAGCTGGAGCAGAGAGAACGCCAGCCGGCTTTGCACTTGACCTCCTTTTAGAATGGAACTCAAGTCGGCTTTAAGGGGAACTGCCCTACTGGAGGCTGGGACACCACCAACACAGATCCTTAGGGACTTATAGGGATCTCCCTCCCCAGGCCCATTCCAAGACCTCTCCTGGGCTCTGTGGAGGGCATTTGTTGCCCAACCACTAAGGTGCTAGGAATTCCTAATCATCTCCATCCTCCAAAGAAACCCAGGGAGGAGGACTGTGTATACAAACCCACTCTGCACACACTGCAGGCCTCTAGTTCCAAAAGGACCCAAAGGACAGCAGATCTGAATGCTGCCATGTCCTCCCCCCACCCACCCTGCCATTGTTTCCCAAGTCACACCCCCCCCTTGCCCATAGATAGGCCCAGGGCCTCCGCATGAATGAACCTTGAACCCTAGGGTTTGATGGTAACAGCTGTGGGCCAGGCATGAAATAAGACTTGGATGTGGAGACTCATTGAGTGACAGCTGGCAAGTGGGACTCAGGATACTGGCACCATCCTGAGATAGAGGCAGCCAGGCTCTCTACCCACATACTCCCCAACGGGTTCATGTGCTCCTGGCTGCCACCTCTCCCAGGCTACTTTTGTTCCTAAGTACCTCATGTGAAGCGTGTGGATGACACAGTCCCTGGGGCTCCCTGCTTCCACTTGTCTTCCCACTGCAGTTGATATACTGGCTTGGCTGCAGCAGGGCAGCAGGAATAGGGGTGGGGAGCCTCGTCTCCCTGTGTCACCCTCCCTGCACACACACTGCCTCCCATCCCTCCCTCCTGCCCGTCAGTGCACGGGAGAAGGGCCCAGCCGGTGCTGTTGAGGGGTCCTCTCTGGAATGCACTGAATAAAGCCCGTGCAAGGACCCTGGAGCCTGTGCAGCCTCAGTGACAAGTATCTCATTCACCAGCCCATGGGACAAGTGGTATGGCCAATGGTGGCACCCCAAAGACAAGGGGCATGCCTGGTGCCCAGCAGAATAATTTATGCTTTTAATCTTATTTCCAGGTAGAAATGAAAGGATATACATCAAAGGCACATGTCCCCCATGTATAGTACGGCCTTCACTGTCGTAAATATTTTTTAAAAATGGTTTTAAAATACAGTGTTTAAAAACAAAGGCACTGACATCCCATTCTGTGGGCACGCTGTCTCAGTGAGCTATGCTCTTCTTTGATGGGGAAGAGGTAGATGAGGGGCTCTCTGCTTCCTTCCTAGGATCTGTTGGGAGGGGACGTCTTGCTCCCTACAACATGCCCTCCGAGTGGCCGCCTGGCCTCTGTGTCGTATCTCCACTGGTAGAGCACTGTCTCCCTTCCAAGATTGCCCATTCCACTTTTAGCCAGTGTGGATGGCTAGAACCCAAATTTTTCACTGTCCTCTCATGCCTCCCAGACTTCTCCAAGATAGTTTCACTGTTAACACTCTGACTTCTAGTTTCTTCTCAACACCCAGGCTGCTTTTAAAACAAGGTATCTCCTTTTCTATTCCTATACCATTCACTTCTTGGAATCCTTGGAAGGTAAGTAGAACCTTCCACATAAATGAGGACATTCAAAACCAGAGAGAGAACCCTAGGCCCCACAGCAATACCAGACTAAACCAGGACTGCCGTCTCCCAATCCAGACTCTGTCATTCTAGCTTAGCATCCTGAGGGCAAAAATGGTGAAAGTAAAGTCTGAATATCAAAACTAGTTTTCAGCTGGACAGTGGTGCATACCTGTAGTCCCAGTTACAGGGGAGGGTAACTTAAGCCCAGGAATTTGAGACCAGCATGGGCAAGGAAGTGAGACCCTGTCTCAAAAGAACAAAAATCCCATTTTCCTTCTGACACAAGCAGTAGAAAACGTTAAATCATATTCCATTTCAGTCATCACCTTATGAATGGGCAACCTGGCTAAGTGAGAATTAATGAGCACACACTCAGAAGTACATCATTTAATTTTGTACCAAGGCTTCTGCTCAAATCCCATCAGAAATGAGAGAATGGTCCTATAGAAATACCTGATTTTTAGAGGTTGGAATTAATTTTTTTAGAAACTGCCATGTATGATAACACTGCAGGCAAAACAATGTATCTGCAGGTCAGATGCAACCAGGAGGCCACTGAAGTGCAACCCCTGATCTCGGGGTCAGAGGCAGGTAGCCTTTATCCCCAGGACTCCACATCCCTCCACACCCTTCCCCAGGCCTCCACTAAGACCAACTAAATGGTCAAAAGGTACTGGAATTGACAGACTTGTATCTTCAAGTGCTTTAGGCCAGTGGTGCTCAACCTTCCTAATGCTGTGGCCCTTTAATATAGTTCCTGTGCGTCGTGACCCACAGGTTGAGAACCGCTGCTTTAGGCTTAGTGTTTTATCAATCCTTCAAATCTCTAGGACTAGGAGTGCCTGGCAGGGCAAACAAAGAAGACGCATCTTATGGGGAGCAAAGTCTCAGGCTAAAGCAGTGTTTCACAATCCTGGCTGCACATTAGACATTAGAATCCCCTGGGAGCTGTAAATGATACTGATGCAAGGGTCCCACTCCCTAGGGATTCAGATTTCACTGGTTAGAAGAGGGGCCCAGTTTGTTGCTTTCAAGCTTCCCCAGGTGATTATTATTTGAGTTGGGCTCAACAAGAAAGTGAACATATAGGCTAGAAAATGAAGACACAAGGGGTTAAGGTGCCCCGGTGACTTCCCATCAATACTAGGAACTCCACTGTCATCATCAGTGCCATGCAAGTTAACTGGGCTCTAGCCCAGAGTCTGGAAGTCCTTATTACATCAAGTCTGGGTGGGGAGAGAATTTGCCCAGTTTTCTAGGGTCCTCAGAACCCCAAGGGGGCGCTTGGTGGAACCGGACACATTTGCTTTTGTCTGGAAGGAAAGTTCAACAGCAGTCTCTGAGGACAATTTTGGCATTTAGAGGCAAGTGGCCCAAAGATGCAACCTCAAATCAACAATAAAACCATATTGCAGTTCACAGATGTACATTATCATTCACAGAACACTGATGTTCTATCAGATAGTTAAAAATATCATGGAGCTAAGGCTGTGTTAACAGGAAATATAACCAACTTTCAAATGCATTGTCCTTTAAAAGCATTATTGGCCCACCATAGACACCACTCTAAATAAACTTAGGTATTCTGGAGAAATACCCATCTGGGGCAATATCTGACTCTTGTAAATCAAATTACCAACAGAAGATAGTTTTAGAATTTGGTCCATGGACTGTCAGAATTTCTAAGTTCTAGGGTAGCAAAAGAGACAGACAGGAGCTGTGAGGCAAAATGTGCAAGACATTCTGGGTGGCTTCAGAGGGGATTCTGACAGTGTGCCAGCAAACCCCTGGCCATGTTGCGTCCCTACCAATCAAATGGGAACAGGTCCTCAGAGAAGATACAGAAGCTGTGGGGCAGCTTGGGTAGATTCAAGAGAGGCCTTTCTACAGCGTTCTAGGGAAGTGGAGTATCCCTCAGGTCCAGTCAGCGAAGAGCGAGAAAGGAGAATCTTGATAGGAGTGCTGCTCCTTTCTGGCCTTAGATGGCACGGGCATGCAATAGCAGTGGGCTTCCAGAGCTGCCTCCATCAGAACCATCAAAGGCTACATTCTACCTCAGACCTCACAGATCCAATTTCTGTGAGGTAATTCTGAACACATTAAACTTCACAGAACCAGCGGTGTAGAGCCATAATGTTCTACTATTCCCTAACCTTCAATATCAGCTTCTTAAACAGTCTGGCCCTCTCAGCTGCCCTTCTGCATTGGAGCCTATCTTGAGGGCAGCAATAATTAAGACAAATCCCCAAGGGGTGCCATGGTGCAAACAGTGGAATTTCTGGGCTTTATTTTTGTTAAGGAAGGTAGTGTTTCCTAACAAGGCAGATATCCAGGTGGAAATGGCAAAGTACAAAAACAAACACAGAGTATGGACTAACTCTGCCCAGGGAAATATGGAAGAGCTTCTCAGAGATGGAGTTGACCTTTCCTTCCCTAGAGGTCTCTACAAGACAAACTGCTACCTCCATCGATATACAAGAGGTTTTAGCATCAGTATTCTCCCAGAATAATATACTAAACTTGAGTCCGTCCCTCTGGCTTCAAGCCCAGGACGCCAAGCAGTCTGTAACATAAACAACTGGCTCAATCATGTTCCTTTCCTGACATAATGATTCACTGCAATCATATCCCACACCCAGAAAGAGGTAGCCAGGTATCTCTAACACCCAAAAGTGCCTTAGGCACTTAAAATAGCCATTAGTAACGAATGGTCCCCTGTTTTCATTCACCACTACACTGGCCTTTGCTTTTATCTTCAGCTTCTTAACCCCCAAATTACCTTTATGTTAATAAACATCAATTAGGTTCAAAGGGCGGGCAGTCAAGCTTAATTGGCCACATTAAAATCGGCAGAGTGCTTCTGTGTCACTGTCTATTATATTAGCTTTAACATCACACTAAAGTAGGACAGCATGTCCCAAAACAGAAAATGAAACAGGAACAAGGTTCACTGGTTTAGCGTGGAGAGAACTAACCTTGCACCTGGGCTCTAAAACTTTTGTCTAAACCGTACCTAGCAAATTCACCAGGTTTGAAAGCAGAGTATGGGCAGAAAATTATTTTTTAAAAAAGATGGGGGTACCACGCATTGATAGATTCATCCCTACTAATCAGTCTTGCATGTTCCATGTTCTTATCTCTCGGGCATGTGTTAAAAACTTATGTGCAGCAAGTCAGTGATGTTTTCTAAAATGTTTTCAGAAGGTAGCCCAAGCCATAGTCAAAAAATAACCAAAGTTTTTCTTATTTATTTATTTATTTTGAGGCAGAGCCTCAAGCTGTCACCCTGGATAGAGTGCTGTGGCATCACAGCTCACAGCAACCTCCAATTCCTGGGCTCAAGCGAGTCTCCTGCCTCCGCCTCCCAAGTAGCTGGGACTACAG
>CAUYON010066181.1:0-24133 GCA_963573935.1 Arctocebus calabarensis | reverse complement strand
CTTCCGCCCCCCCCCTCCCTCAACACCTTCGACTACACTCTTTCCCTACACGACGCTCTTCCGATCTCTTCCTTCCCTCCTTCCTTCTTTCCCTCTCTTCCCTCCCTTCCCTCTTGCCTACTTTCCTTCCTTCCTTCTTTCCCTCTCTTCACCCCTTCTATCTTGCCTTCCTTCCTTCCTTCCTTCCTTCCTTCCTTCCTTCCTTCCTTCCTTCCCTCCTTCCTTACCTCCCTCTTTCCTTCCTTCCTTCCTTACCTCCCTCTTTCCTTCCTTCTTTCCTTCCTTCCTTCCTTCCCTCCTTCTTTCCCTCCTTCTTTCCTTCCTTTCTACCCTTTTTCTCTCCTTCTCTCTTCCTTCCCTCTCTCTTTCATCCTGTTTCCCTTCTTACTAATTTTATTAAACACTTGCTTTAACCATGGGGTTGATAAAAAGAAATAAAGAATTTTCATCAAGGAATCCACACACACTAGAGAAAGTTATCTAAAGACACAATTGCAACAGTTAACACTAAGTCATTTTCCCACTTACACCACAATGTCAACATTCTGTGTTTTATTTACCTTTGCACTGCTCAGTCATTGATTTCAGCAGAATTTTCTTATTTATCTTTGTTTTCACAACATGTCCTAGCTCTGTTCAGACTCTTTTTCCCCAATACTTCTGCAGGCGAAATACATCAAATTGAGTAGCACAGTCTGATGCCTTCCTTTTTGCGTGAAAAGAGCAAATCATAGGTTTGATAGAGCCTCTACTATTTTCTAAATAATTTTAAATCAGTGCATTTAGTGAAATGAGTTGTACAAACACATCAAAGTTATGCCAAACTGTGTGTGAAAGGGAACAAACAGCCCTCACAAATTACCTTGCTGCTCGCGGAGCCATTATATTTAACGTCTCGAGATTTGGGTTTTTCAAGACCTAACCACAACAAAACACCTTCGTGTTTGCAAGAAACTAGGAGGTTAATTTATCGTCCTGAGGAAATTGCTTTAATTGGTGCTGTCTGTCATTATCTTCTTCCAGGGGAACAGCAGGAGGCAGTAATTGGCGGTACCATGATATGTGGGCACCTGGCTGCAAAAGCAGGTGTATTGTACCATGAAATGATGCAGTGACTTCTCAGAGGTTCAAGGGATTAATGAACTACAGAGTGTTGGAATGAACGCAGTACTTCAGGTTAAGAAAGCAAAAAAGAGAGAGAGAGAGAGTTGAATTGTAGCCTCAACTTATTGTAGAACTTGTGTGAAACGAATTCCTTTCTAAATTTAAAAGATCTCTTGGATAAGCTGACAACTATAGATTTATTTATTTACTTTTTAAGACAGAGTCTCCCTCTGTTGCCCTGGGTAGAGTGGCATGGCCTCACAGCTCACAGCAACCTCAAATTCCTGGGCTCAAGTGATCCTCCTGCCTCAGCCTCCTAAGTAGCTAGAACTACAGGTGCTTGCCCCAATACCTGGGGTATTTTTTAGAGACAGAGTCTCACTGTGGCTCAGGCCAGTCTCCAACTCCTGAGCTCAAGTAATGCACCCACCTTGAACTCCCATAGTGCTGGGATTGCAGGTGTGAGCCACTGTGCCTGGCCCCTGATGACTATAGTTAAGAACTGTGCTATATATATAGGAGAACCACTTAAGTTGACCCCCCAGGGACCATAACAAACTGATCAACACGCAGAGGTGGTCAACATATGAAACTAGTCCCACTGTACTGATACGCATATGTGGTGCATGTCTGGTCTATGAAAATTCGGTCAATGTGAGGAGATGGTCATTGTGGGCAGGTGGTCAGCTATAGAGGGTCTACTGTAGTGGAAAATTGCTAAGAGTAGATTTTAAGTGTTCATGCACACAGAAAGATGAGGTAATATGGATATTAATTATCTCAATTTTGCCATTCCATAACGTATATGCCACGACGTATAGATACTTGAAAACATCATCTCATATGCCATAGCTATGTGCAAATTTTGTCAATGAAAAAATAAATTTAAAACAGTATTATTTTCTTTGATTCTCAGTTTTCCCAGCAGGAAAATGATAAATCTCTACCTCTCAGATATTTTTGAGGGTCAAATAAAGATGTTTTATAAACCAAAAATTTTTTTTATTTTGAGTTTAAAATAGTATATTGAATTACACACAGGATTCTGCTTTCATTAATACAATGCTCTAAATAAACTAAGAAACCACATCCCTGAATGTTAGATTAATCGAATTAAACCATAACTGAAGTTAATACAGTGCTTGGCACAAGGGCAGCACTGTAGGAGATGTAATTTTGGGGTATTTCATGTTGTCCTAAATAGCAGATTTGGGGTCTGGAAGCTTCTGTGGCTTGTGGCTCTAATTTCTTCCTATCGCTTGAGTGAAAAAGCAGAAATTCAGGTTGAACCAATGACGTTCTTTTTCTCTTTGTTCTATCTGTAAAAATCTATTGCTTACTTGGTTGCAAATGGAATTTTCTTGCCTTTTTGTTTTAAAGATGGATTTATTGGAATATATATAAGGCATCCATAAATTTCGTGTGCAATTTACTATGTTAAACTAGTTGAAATTGCATACAAACTTTACATCCACCCTGTATGTGTATAAACACACACACATTAAAATGCACCCATATAGGTGAGCCTTTTGAAGAATTTTTATGTTTCAGCTCTTATAAATCACCAGGACGATCAAAACATATCCATCACCCAATTCTCCAGCCCCAGCCACTGGTAAGGAGGACCCTGTGTTTTTTTCTTCTAAAGTTCTGCTCTTTTCCAGAATGTCATATAAATGAAAACACACATGATTTGCCTTTTAAATCTGACCCCTGTCCTGTAAGGAAGTTTGTTTCAGAGTCAGGCTTTGGGTGACAGGTGTCAATAGTTTGTTCTTCTTCACTGCTGTGGAATACCCCATCTAAGGGACAGATCGTAGTTTTTTTTTATCCGTGTACAGCTTGGTGAATTTTTAGGTTGTTTCCTGTTTTTGTGGATTACCATAAACTTACACAATTTTATTTGCCTATTAAACCTCTATAAAGCCGGAGGAAAAATGTACTGAGCAAAGCCTCTAGTAAAGTTTCCTTTCTCACCCCTCACTCAATGACGTGATGATTTCAGTAGGGAAGAAATAGAAAATGGTGATATGGCATTTTAGGCAGAGATTCAGGGATGAATCCCCCACCTGGCCTGTGTGTCTGAAATCCTGCATGATTTCGGACTGCTGAGTGTCTGAGATTGCTGTGTCCACAGTATAAAAACGTAGGGACAAATTTCTAACCACAAAGGTTTTGTTCGGGAATATACAAAGACTAGAATTACAACTTAGGGCAGGTGTTCAGATCGGGGTGATCACTAGTGAAATTTGGAATGGTCGACCCTTACTACCGGAGAACTGGTCATTTAGTTCCGCTGTCAATCTGTGGTTCTCTCAAATTACCTGAAAATGAGGGAGGTATATTTCCATATATATATATCTTCATTCCTGTGTCCACACGGTGTCTCACAGATGGCCTGTGCTTCACACATATTTGTAGGGATGACGTTTCCCTAAGACCATTCATTTGATTCTTCTGGTGACTCTTCCTCCTGGAGTAGCTAAGAGCATGGATGTCCTGGTTTTGTTCAGAAATTACTTATTCAATACAAGCAGGACAAGTCTGGTGAAAGATTTCACCAGAAATCTTCCAGACTCCAAATCTGCTATTTAGGACAACATGAAATACCCCCAAATTACATCTCTTACAGCACTGTCTGTGCACCAAGCACTGTAGTAACTTCAGTTACAGTTTAATTTGTTTGATCTAACATTTGGGGGTGTGGTCGGTTTCTTAGTTTATTTGGAACATTGTATTGATGAAAGCAAAATCCTGTGGGCAACATAGCAGTTGATAGCAACTAGGGTAAAAGAAACAAACAGTTATCTGATATGTCATATGTATATTCACAAGAGGAAGAGTGTTTTGTCCTGGTAAAATGCTGGGAATTTTATTATACTGGATATCCCAAAAGTCACCCACAAACTCTCCATCCATAGGGAAAATTGGAAGTTATACGTAAACAGTACCTTTATTTACAAAACATTCATTATAACATTTTAGGAAATATTTACAAAACATTCTCTACCTGTTGGCCACGCTTCTGTAAAATTTCGTAATGAATATTAATAAAGGTACAGTTTGCTATAATTCCACTTTTTCCCTACATATGTTGACTTTGGGTGCAACCTTTCAGACGCCCTGTGTGGGCTCCTATAGTTCACGATCCCAGCCTATAAGGTAATAATTGATAGTCCCACCTTACAGATAAAGAGGCGGAGACCCAAAATAATTGATAACTTGACGGATGTCACAAAGTTATCAATGGGTAGAACTATTATTCAAACACAAAGCTTGTACTCCCTGAAACTGGAGTATTTTAGTTCTAAATTGTGAGGACTTTGAGAGCTTCTTCCAAGAATCACACACACCGTAATAGTTTCCTCACCTTGGATTGCTTGACAGAAAAGTTTCATAGATTAACCTGGGCTGTTGAAAATCCAGTAAGTTTCTTAGCCTAATTCTCCCCGTGAAATGCACTTTGTACCGTATTTATCTCATACATGCACCGTGATGTATCGTTTTTCCTTTCCCCTGTTATTTTAGATGATTTCTCTAGATGCCACTTTCACTTTAATTCATGCACTACTTTCAAAACATTTGTATACTGAAGGGCACGCAGTAATCGCACAACACACCGCATTACCCGCCCTCACCGTTTATTCTAATAGTATTCAAATCACAGGCTATCTACCTCTGCACAGGGGTATTTTTATCAATCCCTCCAAACCTCATTTCCCAAGGTTAACCATATAAAAGAAGATTGAGAATTCTTTCAGGGAATTTAAATGGGGAGGATAACCTTTCTAGGAAGGCTATGGGGAAAAATTGAAGCATGGATTTCTCCAACGAGTTAAGAACGCGGCATCCCACGGAGGAAAAGACTTTTATTTTCATCAGATTATCCAGATATCACAGCCGGTTTCTGCTTATCACATTTACTTTCATCCCAATAGTTTTGTTATTGCCCAACTATTGAAATTCATTGATTCCATATAACCTGCTGTTAGCTCCAAAATAAACAATTATTTGGCTTAACATTTAAAAAATTTGTTACTGTATGTTTTCATAGTGGGGTTCATGGGCTGCCTGGTGCTCATTTACAAACACAAAAAGGTGTGTTTTGTTCATGAATCCCAACTGAAAACAATAGTAGAGAACATCATGGACCTTCACGGAGCTAGCTGTGTAACTAATTCAACTCAAATATTCCACATCGATGCAATATAAATGACAATGTTAATAAGCAGTAGAAATTAAGTTTCTTTCATAAAGGACCAAGGAGACAAACTTTGTTAAGTGATTTTATGTACGTAATATGGTGCTTTTTAATTATGTCTATATAACGCAGTATTCTCATAAGATTCCACTCTGCAAACACTGGCTTGTTCATTTGCAAACTCACATTTGTATTTTGCAAGCTTGACACTGTATATTTTTATCTGGGGTTTTGCAATGCTGGTGTTGGACTTGGCTTGTTATTATGTTATTCTCCTGGTAATCTTAGAATCCTGTTAACTCCGTCAAACAGTGGTAAGTGATTTAGTGACATGCACAATGTACAAAATTATCTTCCCTAGGTTTTAAGGATAATGTCTGAATGCAACATAAATTTTGAAAAATGCAAAGTGATAACAGTTTCAATATAAGGTTTGGAATTTAGTCTTCATGTTTTTAAGCCCTGAGAAATTTATTCAAGATTAGTATCTTACAAACATTCATTTCATTGACACAGAATTATGATGCATGGATGAAATATTTTTACCCTATATATAAATTCAAATTTTATTTTCCATTGTTGGTGTAATCATTTCAATTTTTAGTAGAAGGTGTTAAAAAAGGTTAAGAGATGTTCATTGACTTTGATCAGGTTGGAGGAAGGACTATCTTCCAGGTTAATGACCAGCAAACTTAATCAATTTATAAAATTGTTTCAAAGCAAATTAGGGCATTAGAAGTTTAATCAAAGCCCTGTATCCTTGCTGTCAAATTGGTCAAGAAAAGTAACATATGTGTCTTAGAGGAGAATTTCTTTTCTTTCCTTTGATAAAGAGCTATGTTTTTATTTTTAAATATTATATCTTGTGAATAGGCAAAAGATATGAAAATACAAAAGGGTCAACAACACATACAATGAAGAAAGATGACTTTTTAATAATTTTTCCCAGTCTTCTTATTTTCCTTCCAAGAGGAAAACTCTATGACACTTTTTTGTATATTTTTATAGAACTTGTCTATGTAAATGAAACATTTATTTATTTATTTATTTTATCTTGGGGATTCATTAAGAGTACAAAGAAGCAGGTTACATTGATTGCATTTGATAAAGACCCTTTTACAACTGTGTCCCACCCCTAAAAGGTGTGCCACCCCCTTTTTATTTCAAATTAATATGAGGGTGCAAATTTTTAGGTGGCAACGTTCTCACTTCCAAGGTAAAGGTCAAGCTTTAGAAGAGCCCTTCCCTCAAGGGGTGTGTTGAACACCCTTCGCTTTGTGAGAGAAGAAATTCTAATCTAAAAAGATTTCGTCACTCAGAATCCCAAAGGCTTATCTCCTGGCGGGAGTTCAACTTTGGGAACACAGTGGTTCACGCTCCGACCTTGGTCGGTAGGCTTACAAGGCAGAATGGAATATTTTTACTGGCCAGTTAATGGATACTACATCGAGTTGTTGCAGAGAGGAGGAAAGAGACATTTGTGTGCCAAGAGTCAGGTGTTTGTGAGAAAACTGCCTCTCCGTCAAAACTTATAAAGACTCTGATTCCGGGCACCTGCCATCATGTGACATTTACTGCAGTTGAAATGAAGATTCCAAATCAGCAGACTTATTCATTTGCCTATTTATTTATTTTTGTTTAGATTAATATAAGCATATAAATGATTGTGTTTCCAAGGTAAAGTTCCTGTTGTAGACAAGCCCTTCAGCCAGGGGATGGGCTGTGAACCCCGACACCGTCACATTACCTGATAGCCCAGCAACCCCCCACCCACTTCCCCTTCCCCTCCCGCTTCAATAGAGTCGTGTTTTTCTCTCTTGTGTGAACATGTCGTTGTTGATATATTGGTTCATATTGGTGTTGCCCACATTGGATAGTTGCATTTCCATTCTTACGATGGTTTACTGAGAAGAATGAGTTTTGACTCCATCCAGGTAAATATAAAAGGGGCAAAGTCTCCATCTTTTCTGATGGGTGAACAGTATTCCCTGGTACACACATGCCACAGTTTGTGAACCCATTCACGGGTTGATGGGCACATGGGTTGCTTCCACATCTTGGCAATTGTGAATCGAGCTGCAATAAACATTCTGGTGCCAACGTCCTTGCGATATAACAATTTCTTTCCTTCTGGGTGGATATCTAGTGTTGGGATTGCAGGATCACAAGGAAGGTCAACTTTAAACTCTTCAAGGATTTCCCATACTTCTTTCCACAGAGGCTGTATTAGTTTGCAGGCCCGCCAGCAGTGTAAAAGGGTTTCCTTCACTGCACCTCTGCACCAGTGTCTGCAGCTTTGAGACTTTGTGATGGGGGCCATTCTCACCGGGGTTAGGTGATATCTCCGAGTGGTTTTGATTTGCGTTTCTCTGATGATTAGCGACACCAAAACAGTAGACTTTAGGACAGAGTTGCTGTGCTCTGTCCCCTTGCACCCATCATGAGTGCAAACGTCTTTAAAAGTGGAAGAAGAGATAGCCTGGCTATCTCTAACAGTACGATCAAAATATTTCTGATTGTATATGAAGCACATTCTGCCCTATGATTGCACCAATGTACACAATTATGTCTAATAAAATTATTTAAAAAAATAAAAAAATAAAAATGGAAGAAGAAATGAAACAAAAGACACTCACCAGAGACCACAGAGAGAGACTCAGCCCAGGGCTGTTAGTTGCAGATGGAAGTAGGGGCCACATTCCCAGGCAGCCTCGGGGATACAGAAAAGCAAGGAAACGCATTTTCTCCTACAGCCCCTGGAAAGAAATGCAAATAAGCAACTATCTGAATCTTAGCCCACTGAACCTGATTTCAAACTTCAGATCTCCAGAAACGTAAACGGTAATTTTGCTGTCAATTTATAGCTTTCATATGAAGGCTAAAGCCCAATTGTAGCACAAGAATACAGGGAAAAGGCCAAGGGAAGGGCAGGGGAGGGGGGAGGATGGGTGGAGGGAGGGCAATTGGTGGGATCACACCTACAGACCGTGCATCTTAGCAGGGTACTGGGGAAACTTATTAAATGTAGAATATCAACGTCTTCGTACAGTGATTAAGAAAATGCCATGAAGGCTATGTTTAACAGTTCGACCAAAATATTTCACATTGTATATGAAGTCAGCACATTGTGCCCCATGATTGCACTAATGTACACAATTACGATTTAACAAAATTATAAAAAAAATACCCATTTCTGGTCACTTATTTCAATACTAATAGAAAATCACTACAGGGTCGATGATAAATTTGCTGGCAAGAGGTAGTTTATATTCTCTGGACTACCTCCAAATGTCTTAAAGAGGTCACCTGAGACAGAGAGGGTTACGTAAAATGTGGAAAGCATTCATCTTTACGTGGGAATATAACTTGACCTGAAAAAGCGTAGTAGATTTGTTTGGCTACATGCACATTCTATTAAGGGCCAAGGAAATTAAAAACAATTTTCTGATTGCACGTTCCATAAACAATGATTCCACTACTTAACCGGTCAACAAAGCATGCTAAAAATGCATTTTCACAGAGTTCTCAACAGACTCCAAACACTTGAAAGTCCATGTCCTTATGAAAAAGGAATTCCTAGCACTATAATAAATTGTTTTCCCCTGGATCCAGAAAAGCAAAGGACATATCGCTGAGACATTACATGTTATGAAGGAGTATACCTAAAGAGAAGGAGTAGAAAAGTTTCCCTGGAAGAAGTTTGGAAATTGTCTCACATTCTTTTAAAAAAAATTATTTTTTTTACGCAGTTTTTAGCTGAGGGGACGGCATATGGGGCTGGCGCCCTACTCCTTTGAGCCACAAGCACCACCCATCTCTCATTCTTGCGATGGTTTCAAGAGTCTAACAAAGTTGCACCTTACCATATGGGCAATAACACTCAGTCAACATTGATTACTAGAATTTTATTATAATAATGAGTGTAGAATTCAATAACTATAATTCATAAAGGTGGCAGCAGCTCTAACAGCTGTGAATTTTCATCTGAAGATTTAGTTCCTTTAGAAGCCAGATTATAAAAATAGTTTCATATTAATAGCACTTGTACAATGACCAATTTGTCATGTTTAAAGTGCCGACCAGCTGTAGGCTGTCCACTGTGAGAGTATTCCGAATATATCGTTTTTTATTAAGAGATACAAGAAATTGTTCTGAGAAAAAAATAGGCAATGATTAACTTAAAAGATGTTATTTCTTTATAATATGAAAAGTGTGCTTGTTT
Organism: Arctocebus calabarensis; assembly: GCA_963573935.1. Classification (NCBI taxonomy): domain Eukaryota; kingdom Metazoa; phylum Chordata; class Mammalia; order Primates; family Lorisidae; genus Arctocebus; species Arctocebus calabarensis. The sequence goes on along the minus strand of CAUYON010066181.1, from coordinate 14,606 downwards.
TCATATTATATACAACTTGTGAAGTTTAGAATAAGAATATAGACTATAGATTCATATCATCTATGCACACTAAAATTTCAATGTTTTAATGATTAGAGATCATAAATTTAAACCTTTTTTACTTCAAATTTATATGAGGGTACAGATGTTGATGTTATTGTTCATGTAAGCATGTAATTTTTTATATATTGGTTCATACTAGTGTCGAGTATTTGGAATATTTACTTTTCCATTCTTGTGATACTTTACTAAAAAGAATGTGTTTCAGCTCCAAGTAACGTCTCCATCTTTTTTATGGCTGAATAGTACCCCACGGCGTACACATACCACAGCTTGTTAATCATGGGTTGATGGGCACTTGGGTTGTTTGCACATCTTGGCAATTGTCAATTGAACTGCAATAAACATTCTGGTGCAAATATCTTTGTGGTAAAATGCTTTTTGTTCTTCTGGGTAGAGACCTGGTAATGGGATCATGTATTTGCATCTTTAAATAAAGCATACTTAAGATTTCTATATTTTATGCAGGTTATCTCCGAGGTAATGTTAAATCAACATAAAACTTTAGAAGTTTTTAAATTGCGTTTCTAAACTCGGGATATAAAACCCCACCTTTTTCCGTATTTGTAACTCAAGATGTATTTTTTCTTATGCTAATATAACTAATTTCCTTTTAAAAAATTACCAACATAATCTCAAAATCCCATATGTCATTCAATCTCTGCATTCTGACTTCTGATATGCCATTAAAAAACGAGTTGAAAATGAACGACAAAATATATCTACCACTTTTTACCCCCTGCTGATACCTAAATATTAGACACAGAAAGCCAAAATGCATCAGTAGGAAAACTAACCAGAAGCTTTCTCCCTTTGAACGTGTCTTCACCTTGTGAATACATTTGTGAATGACAACAATTTACAAAAGTTGAAGTACTGAGTTAAAGCATCTGCTTCTGCTTCTGAGACTTTATAGACAGTTTTTCAGTGAGCTGTTCATCAGTGTTGTGAACAGAGAATAAAGCATTTTGAGAGTACTTCAATGACCAGAGTAGTAATGCAAAAATAAGGTATATAACTCCTATACCTTATACCTCATACCTCATATACCTAATAGATAGTGGATATATTTTTATTTTTATTTTATTTATTTATTTTGAGACAGAGCCTTAAGGTGTCACCCTGAATAGAGCATCACAGCTCACAGCAACCTCCAATTCCTGGGCTCAAGCGAGTCTCTTGCCTCTGCCTCCCAAGCAGGTGGGACTACAGGTGCCCACCACAGTGCCCGGCCATTTTTTGGTTCCAGCCATCATTGTTGTTTGGCGGGCCCAGGAGGGATTCGAACCCACCAGCTCAGGTGTATGTGGCTGGCACCTTAGCCCGTTGAGCCACAGGCGCCGAGCCAGGTGGATATATTTTGTTCTGGGTTCACTCTGCCTCATACCCAGAGCAATAAATTGGAATTCACAGTGTTGTGGGCTGGTCTATATTCCCACAATGGTAAATGGGATTTCTGATTTTTTTAATTAAAAATAAATTAGTATATGCACTATGATAAGTTTTTTTTTTTTTTTGAGACAGTCTTGCTTAGTCACACCCTGGGTACAGTTCTGTGGTGTCATAATTCACGCCAACCTCAAACTCCTGGGCTAAAGTGATTCTTATTGCGTCAGCCTCCCAAGTAGCAGGAACTATAGACTCCCACCACCATCCCAGCTACTTTTTCTATTTTTAGTAGAGACAGGGTCTTGCTCTTGCTCAGACTAGTCTGGAACTCCTGAACTTAAGCAACCCACCTGCCTCAGCCTCCCGACTGGCTAGGACTACAGACACCCACCACCAGCCCAGCTAGCTTTTCTATTTTTAGTAATAATGGAGTCTTGCACTTGCTCAGACTGGTCTGGAACTCCTGAGCTCAAGCAATCCACCTGCTTCAGCCTCCCAGAGTGCTGGATGATAGGTGTGAGCCACCACACTCAGCTAATTGTGATAGGAAAAAAATAAAAAATAAAGGTGAGTTCTTCTCTCATACTTGCTCATTAATTATACTCTGATGGAAAACTGGAAACAGCTCAGAAGAACATTCCTAACCCACTTTAAAGAAATCAGTGCTTGGTATGGGAATTGGTAAGTGAGGTTTAATATAGGTAATGGATGGTGGATATATTTTGTCAGCCGAGAGGGGTTTGTGGAATGTTTTGAGGCAAGTGATCATGGTGTGGTGTTTAGGGTTGAAGGACAGAAGAACGAAACACTTCACTTTCAGATGCCTCAGCTTTGCACATGGCCAGTAATGGCCAATTTGTATGCTAGTGCATAGCTGCACAAACTGTATTTTAGTTTTATCTATGGGAGATCAGGCCAACATAGGCAGCAAAAACTTGGTTATTTATTTATGGGAGAAATTCCCATAAAACTAGACATACTCATCTAGGGGTGGATGAGTAGACAATCAGTGAAAACTAGAAGAATTTTTATATTGAATAGGGCAGTGGAAGAAGAAAAATCCCCAAACAACAGGTGAAATAGAGAATCCATGTTGTCATAGGTTCCATAGACCAAGGAGAGTGAAGTATCTCAGTAGCAGAAGATACAGAGAGGCAAAATTGCAGTGAACCCAATGGGGTGCATGTAGCTGCTACCCAGCCCTCCATTCGATAACACAGAGGTAGCACTGGAGACAGAATGATTGATGGCTGAAGCTGCTGTGGCATTCAGCGGCTGAAGCTGGCTCAGGCATTACAGCAAATTTATTTCTTCCACCAAAGCTTATATAGGCACATAACGTGATCAACAAACACATGACTTAATCTTATGACTTAATCAATGAACATATGACTTTAAACCTAGCCCCAGGCCTTGTACTTCCTGGTAATTACAAGTTTATAGATAAATCGGATTAATTGATAACCACTTAACATTATGTAAAACTATCCCTACAGGCTAAGGTTTAACTGGCTTAACTGATAACTACTTTACTAAAGTTATTATGATAACTTATGATGAGTAATCACAAAACAAGATTTTTGGGGAAATAAGCGGTTTAAATGCTTAATCCTTTAACTGCCCATTTGAAAGCAGTTAATTGTTTTAAGGGAGTAGCTTGGAAAATCCCGCCAGGATTTTTTCCTTTCTAACTCACTAAAGACTTTAAACTTGCCTTCACACAATGGGAGACTGATTGACTTTACAAGGACACAGAAGACTGTGCCCCTACAGGTACGTGTGTGTATTTAAATGATGCAATTAATGGTGCCCACCACCCTGGGCCATGAACTGGTACTTATTGGTGATGATTTAATAACTGGCACAGCATGTGAGTAGCAGGTGAGGGAGGGAGGCTTCATGTGTATTTATAGTGGCTCCCCATCACTCTCATCAGCACCTGAGTTCCGCCTCCTCTTCAATCAGAAGATACATTCAATTCTCACCCTACTGTAAAGGGTGCATGCAAAGGGTCTGGGTCACATGTTCCTTATTAATAAGAATCTAATTCCATGGGTTGATGGGCACTTGGGCTGCTTCCATGACTTGGCAATTATGACTTGAGCTGCAATGAACAATCTGGTGCAAATATCTTTGAGATATCATCTAACTCCGGTAAGAATAGCCCACATAACAAAATCCCAAAACTACAGATGTTGGCATGGATGTGGAGAAAAGGGAACACTTCTGCACTGCTCGGGGGAATGCAAACTAATACATTTCTTTTGGAAAGAAGTTTGGAGAACACTCAGCAATCTAAAAGTAGATCTACCATTCGACCCAGCAATTCCTCCACTCGGTGTATATCCAAAACACCAAAAAATCACTTCACAACAAAAATATTTGCACCAGAATGTTTCCTTTTCTTTTTAAAAAATAATGAAGTGAAAGTGTTAACCATTTGCAGAGAGCCATCTACATAAGAATGCCCCATGCCATAAATCAGCTAAAGACCTTTCAAAATGTTATCTAATGATGTAACCACCCTCTGTGTAAAAGAATGACCATTATACAGTTAGTTGCCAGAAAATGGGGAAAAAATTTATTTGATTAAAATGATGAAGAAGAGCATTTAAAACAGACCAAATTGTGGGTGCCCTTGACCACAATCAGAGAAGTTTCTAGTGGTCTTTCAAAGACTACATGATTTTGACATTATTTCTACATTTTCTTCTCAATCCTATACTCTGTTAGCCATATAATAAACCAGTTAGGATCATTATGCTATTTTTTTTTTTTTACATTTTGTTGAGAAATATTTCAATATCTGCATTATAACCTTTAATTACAACCATGACACAATGAATAGCCTCATTTCAAAAGAAAGAGAATCATGGCAACTGTAGCACGCCACTCATTGAAATTCAAAACCCAATTTTCTTTACAAATGTTCGGTACCCTTAGCAAGAAGAAGTGATTTAGAAACACGACCTTCCTCTGAATTTATTTTTAATCAATATGCTAGCAGAGTGAGCGTGAAGAAGGAGTCTTAACATTTGTAGGGAGCTATTTTAATTAGTATTCCAGGCATTTTAATTAATGTACCAGATACCCACTTATCAGAGAAACCATTTAGATGCACGATGCAACTTACATTTCTAAAAGATGTTTTTGCCATGACATAATGTGCCCAGTTTGGGAAGCATATTTTCAAGCAGAAGTTTATAGTTATGTTTACTTTACCCTCTATTTATAAATATCCACTTACATAATCTTTCTTTGTCCTAATAGAAAAAGGGTCTCTGTTCAAAGAGCAAGTGTATTCTAATGTTTTGAAAAGGAGGCTAGAGTATGCAATTAGGAGATTGAAACAGTATAAAGATGTAACTTATACATATATAATAAGGTAGATGTTTGTAAGCATGATGTATACATTGCCAAGTTATAAAAATAGTCCATACCCTGCCATCAAATACCTCTGTATATTTTCATGAGTGGATAAAATAGTAAAACACTCATTTGACATTGAAATTATTCCAAATGCTAAAATCATAAAGTGTTTACAGAGAACTTAAAGAAACATAAAATAACTTATAAATTGTTTCATATCCTAGACTAAAAAAAAAAATAAAATAAATCAATGGGAATGGTCAAGGCTTTCTTTTATTTAAAGAAACCAGTGAATAGACAGTACCTAAGGTTTAAATTATGTAAAGCTGTCATCTATTCTTGTTAAAATGTATTTTTTAGCACGTATGTATAATTGCCTACAATGAGACATGTTCTGTGTAAGAATACTTCTCATATTTTGTAAGGGGTACTAAATGTGTATGTTTAACAAAATGACCATAAATCTGCAAAGAAATATAAACTTGGGAGTAAAGTTGCTGGAATTCTCTACTGAGATTCAGTGAACGGCTCTTTGATGGATACGTGAACTTCCTGGGTTAAGAAATACATCCCATTAAATTTTGCACAGTCGAGATTTAACACACAATTTACAAACTGGCTTTAGCAAAATACTACATTTCGACAGTTCCCTCTGTATGGTGGCAAATATATTTATATTGTAAATTATGCATTGTTTTTAGTTTTTAAATTAATTTTTAATTAAAATAGTAACTGTATACATTTATGGGATATAATGATGATTTGATATGCAACGTGGAATGCTTAAATCAAACTGAAGTGATCAATAATCACTTAGAGGTATGGTGTAACTATTTATTTTATATTATATTGCATGATTAATTTCCCATTTTGTTTATTTTGAAAAAACTTTATAGTTGTGGAAAATAAGAACATAATTTCTCGCAGCACATTTATCATTTATTGAATATGTATTTCTCGCATTATGTGCATAAGCAAAGGGCAATAGAAAAAATTTGAGAAAACATTAAACCTTTAACAGACCATGACTTTCTGAGATATTAACACGTTGTTCATGACACGCTTAGATTTACTTAAGGAGAATAATTTATCATAAATCTACTAAAATTTTAACTTCATAGGAATATTTGTTTCATATGGCATCCAATGAAATTTTTATGAATTGTTATTTTCACATCTATGTTGCAATTTTGTGTAGCAAAGATGATTAGGTTATGATTATGTGGTGATATTTCCCATGAACATCTTTGGAATTGCTGTAGTCTAAAAACTGATCATCAAGGAAGGCAGCTTGGTGCTTATTAAAACATAAAATGCAGACTCCAGAAGAAAGTTCTGAGTCTACTCAGCCAACTAGGAATAAAATACCACTGGACATTCACGGAGGCGTCTTTACGTGAACCTCATTGGATTCCCCAGATTGTCAATATTTTGAGGGAATTGCTATAAAGGTAAGCTACAGAGAATGGGTATAAATATCAATAACCAACTCTGATGTTCATTGCATTGGAAATAGAGACATAGATTCATTGAAAAGAATAGATGTCTCCCTAATATTGACTACTCAGATGATTCATTCGGGGATTAAACTTTGTTTGAGAAAGGAATTCCTATTACCAAGAAGTAATAAAACATCAGCGATTTATCATACCTGTGTTATGCCCCATGAGCTTTACACGTATATGTATATATTTGCCAAGTAGAATAAGAAGTTTTTTCACTGTACCTGACTGTGTTTAAATAAAACAGTAATGCATATATCTATTTAGCTATCTAGTCCATCTGGAACACAATTGACAATACTTTACTTCCTAAATTGCAAGATTGAGAATTCAGGGTTTCACATTTGCCAGAGAGGAATATAATTTTCTATACCTAAACATTGATGGCAGAGGCATTTTTTTTCGCTTTTCGTTTTTGAGATGACATAGTGGGAACATTATGATCATTGATTGGAAATCAAACACGTGGTGTGTGAATGTGAGAATAATCTTGAAAGCACACTCCGAATTCACGGCACCATCAGCTTTCTGCGGTGTGCACTTGTGACACCTCGCTTTGTCCGGAGTGGTTTGTATATTTGGAATTCTGACTCTCTCCAGATGGTAATCAAAGTGAAAATCAGCACTGATGGGCTTAATAATTCTATTGGCTTTTCCCCTGTGTTGAACAGATCTCCAGAAATCCTCATGTCCCTCCGTCCAAGGTAAACAGACTCTGTTGTATTTCAACGTCGTCTGAGAAATGTCTAACCTGAACATGACGTCCCCCACCACATGGTGAGCTATGGGCCTTATGCAAAATATCGTGGAGTTGGGATGAGTAGTACAGATAGCTGCTGTGTTTCTTGTGAAATGTTCCACATTGTCACTCTTTTTTTTTTTTTTTTAAATGCATGTCTTGCCTTCACTCTCCTATTGACTAGCAAGTGCAGCTGATTTCACACAAGTCAAGGGCGCATATAATGCAACACCTATGCCTTCCTCCGTGTGGGCTCTTGTTACACCTGTCCAGGTTTCTGCAGGAACGAGCGAGGTTATCTTCCATTCCATCTTTTCTTCCCCACCATCTCTCTTGTTACACCTGCCCAGGTTTCTGCAGGAACGCGAGGTTATCTTCCATTCCATGTTTTCTTCCCCACCATCTCTCTTGTACTATGCAACCAAATTTGCATTATGATCAGCCAAGGATTTGAACAGAGGAATCCCTTTTCTGGCTGAAAAGCAATGTGTGATTTTTTTCACACCTAAAAAGCAATCAGGAAGGCTTCCCCTGGTGGTTTCCTGGCAGAAGCTGCCCTTTGCGAGCCAGAACTGGTGCCTGGCCACATGTTCCCTGCAGAGCTGGGAGTCAGGACCGCAGGTTGCCCAGCTCTCCTGCATGTCTGAAAGGCTGGACATGTGGCTACGTTTGGAAACCTCTCAGTTACAGCTCCTTGGTGATACCACCAAACTGGGTGGCAGCCAGGTGCTTCTGCTGAGCTCGCTGGTGATGAGACCACCCCATACACCCCTCACCACACGGCTATTCCTCAATCTTTGTCATCGGTTTTTTTTTTTTGAAGCTTTCCCTCTAACCGCCCCTCTGGCTTACGCTATGGCAGAGAGTGAGTGAAGCCTCAACTGTTCCTATCCTTTGGTCTGTGGTTTTAATCGGCCCCAGCTCAGCTGTGCCCAGCTTAAACAAAGCCCCCTCACGCACCAACACTTGGTAAAGCTTCCATGTGTAAACAGACATTTCAGTTATATAAGCAAATGCCCACTAACATGTAAATTCTTATGATAATACAACCTTCCTTAAAATTGTGAACACTTCATTCATATTTATATGTGCTCTGTTGCTTTCAAAGTAGACACCATGGTTGATGTCACATCAAGCAGGGCATTGTATACCAACTCGAAAACACTAAGGGAATTAGTTGCAATGAAATGTCGAGAAATGTTTACAGCCCCCAAGGATGTGCCCCCTCCAAGAACAAACACTTCTTAAGTTGCTGTGGGACAGATGCAAGATTTTCGGGTTATCTTTCCCTTGGTTGAAAGCATGCTGAGAAAAGTTGGGCTTGGGGTGGATACGCCCTTCTTCTAAGGCAGTTCCTGTACTAAGGGGCAGGAGTCTTATCCTGTAAGTGATGACGATTACAGCATCACTGTGGAACACCAGAGCAAACCATGCTGGGGAATCTACAAAACACAATTACGAAAAGCATGCACAATTTGACAGATGTGAAAATATTATAAGGGGAAAAATAAGGGCAATTCTAACAAGGCCCCTGTAGCTATTGGAAATCAATTCAGCTACACTCTGAAGCTACTGGGAAGCAATTCCACGTGTATTATAGGGACGTTTCATGTGTACAATTGCAGATAATAATTACGAATCAAAAAAGGAATTCATCACTTACATCATTCATTTCTCAGTACTATGTTCTTCGGGGGTATAACAGGTGCACAAATAATAATAGGAAATTGGAATTCACTTGTTTTTCCATTATGGCACATAAAATTATAAATCATCTCTGCTTCTCAGATAATTCTGTGTGCACACAAATTCAAAATAAAATCATTGTTCTTTTAGCTGGGTGCTGTGGCGGGCGCCTATAGTCCCAGCTACTTGGGAGGCTGAAGCAAGAGAATCACGTAAGCCCAAGAGCTCAAGCTTGCTGTGAGCTGTGACGCTACGGCACTTACCGGGGGTGACAAAGTGAGATTCTGTCTCTAAAAAAAGAAAACATGCTTTTTTATTTTTTTTTCTTTTTAGGTTCTGCAACATAAGATGGAAGGCTCTTTTGGACTGGTGATTATAACTTTATTCTAAACATCATGTAAATATATACTAAGTAATGAAAGGCTAAGGCTATATAGCAGACAATGTCAAAATGTTTATAAATATTTCTAATAGTTAATTAGGCCTACAAAATAATTAAGAAAAATTTCAGGGGTGGTGTAATGGACAGAATTGCACATTCTGAAGAAAATTTTAGACTTCAAATTATTTTGTAATTGTTTAAGATGGACATTGATTAAACTAAGTTAATTTACATATAGACACCTGTTACGTTATTTATACATGAGGAGTCACATCACCTCATAGAAAAAGCAAAGTAAAGACAGAGGGAGATAGTTAAATGTAGATTCTTAGTGAATATATATCCTTACAGATACCAAGTGGGATAATTAACAATACAAAATATTAATAATATTTGTGTGATTATTTTATCAGCTTTAAATTACTCTACAACTCTCAGGAGTTATCATTGAGTTGATTATATCAAACACAGATTGAGCTAACATGAATCGTGCAAGGAAATCTTGATAAATTAGTCAGCTATTGAGTTTAAGGTCAAGGTTACAGAGGGGACAAGCAGTTTTTCAGAGAGTGGGTCGTATCTTGGGGTGAGTTGAGACGGGCCAAAGAGAAGGAGATGCAGATTAAATTCTTGCACTCCATCTGCTCAAGACCCATCTGGTTCTTTCCTGCCTTTATCAACCCCTGTAATATGACTTCTGAATTCAGCATCCCATGGACATTTGTCTTGCCAAGGTGAGGGATTCCTTCCCACGAGAAAAATAACGTGCAATGGGATTTTCCAATTTTCATCTTTTATGGCCCCATGATTCTCTTGCATTTCTACAAAATAGTCATCCAATTCCTTCATAGCCTTCTTCATCAGGTATTCACTCTCCATCACCTTCCTACTTTTATATCTCTCCTTCAACTCCAAGGAGGACTCTAAAACTATGCATGCCTTTGGAGACAGTGTGCTTTCTCCAACTCTGCATTTTAACCTGTCTGCTACACACCTGCTTGTGCAATAGATTCATCTAAGTAAGTTGTTCACAACATAATTTTTTTTTTGAATAAAACTTTCTCTTCTTTTAGCTTGGTGCCCATAGCACACTGGTTACAGTGCTAGCCACATACACCAAGGTGAGGGGGTTTGAATCTAGCCTGGGACAGCTAAGCAACAATGACAACTGCAACAAAACATAGCCAGGCATTGTGGCGAGCACCTGTAGTCCCAGCTACTCAGGAGGCTGAGACACGAGAATCACTTAAGCCTAAGAGTTTGAAGTTGCTGTGAGCTGTGACATCACAGCACTCTACAGAGGGCGAAACAGTGACACTGTGTCTCAAAAACAAACAAACAAACAAAAAAACCTTTCTCCTCTTTCACCCTCTGTACTTAAAGATGTATTTAGAAATATCATTATTTTCCAGTTTTTTTTCAACTCAGACACTTACATAGTATTTTTAACTACACTTCTTAAACATTCCACATGGCCAGTCCATAAAAATAAATAAATAAAATTATTAATGACTTTAACCTTTGAGATTCTGTCTAGGGTTATAAGCATGTTAAAAATGTATAAAGAAAAACTGAGATATATGCATCATTTCACAATTACGCATTGTGAGTAATTTACTACTTCATAATGTTTTGGAAACAAGAAAGTTTCAGCGCTGTGTCAGTACCCCTTTTTAAAAAGAACAAACAAAAGATAGATTTTTTTTTCTGTTTTTTTGTTTTCAGGATATTTCACGTCCACTAAAGAAACACCGGCCATAAAAGTAAAAGCCCACGGTAAGAACAAAACTCATTTTACCCACAAACATGTTGGCACCAGAATGTCATTGCAGCTCAATTCAGAATTGCCAAGACGTGGAAACAACCCAAGTGGCCATCAACCCACAAGTGGGTTTTAACATCCTCTGCTTATGTTGATTATGGAATACGGTCAGGGCTCAAGTACAACTTGAACTTTACCTTAGAGCTGAAAACAGTGAAACCTAAACTTTTGTTCCTTCATGTCAATCTGCAATTAAATAAAAAAAAAGAGGGATCTATACGTGGATGACCACAGGACGGGGACTATTTTCGGTAGCAGGGTGGAGGAAGTTCTCTCTAGATTTGAGCTGAAATATTAAATAGCAAAAGGGAAAAAGTCCTTCTATGATGTGGAGTGTGGCCTTCATAAGTGTAAAGGTCCTGATTGGGAATTTAGTGACAGGAAAGGATTTTAGAGTCCCAAATAAACAGGAGAAGAGAAGTTTTATGATTACTGATACCTGTAATTAGCTGTAAATACGGCATCACGAGTTAATTTTATAAATGTATTAAAATACAGGGCATATTAAGTACAAGAACACCAGGACCCCAAACTTATTGTGTTTATACTGTTTTTTACCTTTTTTTACTTTTTTTTTTTTTGGAAGCAGAGTCTCACCTTGCTGCCCTCGGTAGAGTGCTGTGGCATCACAGCTCACAGCAACCTCCAGCTCTTGGGCATAGGCGATTCTCTTGCCTCAGCCTCCCGAGTAGCTGGGACTGTAGGCACCTACTACAACTCCCAGGTATTTTTTTGTTGCAGTTTGGCCGGGGCTGGGTTTGAACCCACCACCCTCAGTATATGGGGCCAGCACCTTACCGACTGAGCCACAGGCACCGCCCTATTTGTTATTATTATTATTTTTGGCCAGGGCCAGTTTTGAACCTGCCACCTTAGGTATATGGGGCTGCCACCCTACTCCTTGAGCCACAGGTGCCACCCCACTTTTTTAATTTTTTAAAAATTATTAATTATAGAATTTTCTTTTAAATTTCTATAGATTTGGGGGTGCAAGTGCAGTTTTATTCTAAGGATGTACAGTGTACTAATGGGTGTGATAAGAGGTTCCCTTGTCTCATTATAAGCTTTACCATGTTATATTTAAGTGAAGCTAATCAATTCTGTACTATAGATATTTTACAATATAATAAAAGCATTTGACAGGGGGAGAAAAAGCCCACAGTCAAAATAATATGATAGGAAATAAAGGAAATGATTTGACTAGTCACTGTGTCCAACTGGCTAATTTGTTAAATGTCTCTTATAAGAATCTTTTTTTTTTCTTTTTTGCAGTTTTTTTGGCAAGGCCTGGGTTTGAACCTGCCACCTCCGGCATATGGGGCCAGCACCCTACTCCTTTGAGCCACAGGAGCCATCCCAAGAATCTTTAACTGGAAAGGGTGGAAAAAAATTATAAAGCACTTTGGAGATTCCATATTAAGCGCAAAATTAAGTAAACAACCGAAAAGCTGTTCAAAAAAAGAAACTGTGAAAGCAGCTTAGTTGCCTGGAGACAATGACCCTTTGTCCAGTTCCATCATTTGCTTTCAAAGCAAAGACAGAGAAGCAGGGCTCCAGACAGAAATATGCAATGCATACAGCCCTCAAAACCCTGGAATGCAGTGGTCGGAGGAGAAGCTTCATGCTTTTTGATTCTTTGGTGCGTTCTGTGTACATTTCCACCAGCAAGCCTGATTCTTCTCAGTGCAAAGATTTATACCTCTGATGGCAATGGTCCGACGGACCACAGCAAGAGCGGGAAGGGCAAAGATAAGGAGAAAGTTCTGTATGCCGGGTCATCCCTTTCTTAATAACTGATGCTGCAGACATTTCCAAAGCATCAAAGATTCTTGCGGTGTTCCCCATGGTGATTCCCTGGGAGTATCCTGGTTGCCTCAAAAAGCCATTTCCACCCCGCTGTGGACTTCCCCAGGGCCGCCCAATTCAAATGGTTGCCTGATGAATTACCCTCTAGAAAAGGCAAAGCATGTGACTCAATTAAACAAAAGCTGATGTTGTTATTGGAGAAATCATGTATTTTACTTTTAGGTTTTTTTTTTTTTTTTTTTTTGGCATTGTTTGAATAGGGTTATAGAGAGATACAGAGATGAAAAATGATTTCTGTTAATTTTGGCATACACAGGTGGACCCTGGAGAACCAGCTAGGGGCTGAATATACGGGCGACCTGCTTTCTAGGTTATGCATCTAAATGCGGGAAGTAAGACCACTCCCTCGACAACCAGGATTTGCTTTGAACCAGGCCTGACATAGGAGGCTAGGCTAGTTTATTATACCTCTTTTTCTTTTTAGAAATGTTTCTTTCATTAAGGATACAAAGAATTAGGTTACAATGTTTACATTTGTTAGGTAACAAATGTAACCTATAGTACATCCCTTTTATAGTTGTATTCCACCCCCCAAATGTGTGCCGTACCCTGTGACCCCCCCATATCCCTTTTTCCTTCCCTCCACCCCCTCCCTTATTCCCCCAACCCCCACCTTGAATCGATTTGAGTTGTCCTCTTAAGTGAGCATGTATTAGATTGTCTACTGGCTTTGTATTAGAATTGGATACATTTGGGGCGGCACCTGTGGCTCAAAGGAGTAGGGCACCAGCCCCATATACCGGAGGTGGTGGGTTCAAACCCAGCCCTGGCCAAAAACTGCAAAAAAATAGATAAAAAGAGACCTGGGGACATTGGATTCTTGCTTCTCTATTCCTGTGAATACATTTTTTTCCCTCTTCTGAGTAATCTTCAACTCTAAATACCAAATCATTAAAAAAATTACGTCCATCCAGGTTATTACAAAAGATACTAGATCATCATTTTTTATCATTATACATATACCACGTTTGTTATATGTGTTATACCACATTTCTCTAATCCACTCATATCTTCGTGGGCACTTGAGTTGTTTCAATTTGTGGTGCTATATACATTCAAGTTCAAGTGTCTTTGTGACAGAAGGCACCCTTTTATCTTTGGCTTAAGGTATATAACAGCAAACTATGTAATTAAAACTTGTACACCAAGGTATCTGCCCTGATTGTTTTGTAATCTTGTCAGTTAATAAACAGAGACTGCTTTCAAATTGAAAAAAAAAAAAAAGATTCTTACACTAGATGGCGGTGGCTCATGCCTAAAATCCTTGTACTCTGGGATGTTGAGGTAGGTGGATTGCTTGAGCTCAAGAGTTGGAGACCACACAAAGCAAGAGTGAGACCCTATCTCTTAAAAAATAAAAAAGAAAAATAACCAGGCATTGTGGTATCTTTTTGTAGTGCCAGCTACTTGGGAGGCTGAGGCAAGAGAATCTGTTGAGCCCAAGAGTTTGAGGTTGCTGTGAGCTATGATGCCACGGTACTGTATCAAGGGCGACAAAGACTATCAAAAGCAAAATTCTTTTATTAAAACAAATATGGGTATCAAATGGGTTTTAGATGATGCTAACAGTCTAAGTTTCAAAGATAATGGAAAATTATCATCTCTGAAATGCTTAGAAAAGTGTGGAATGTAAATACTTGTAAGCTGATAGGTACTTAGAATATTGATATAAGATAAAATTCAGTCTTCATGGTAAAAATGCCATTTTTGAAAGGTAAAAGTAACCTGCAATTAAAAGGGATAAATTATATACAAGCACAAATTGTACTGTCAGAATTTGGAGATCAAATG
>CAUYON010066179.1:0-34764 GCA_963573935.1 Arctocebus calabarensis | reverse complement strand
TTAAGCGATTCTCTTGCCTCAGCCTCCCTAGCAGCTGGGACTTACAGGCGCCCGCCACAGCGCCTGGCTATTTTTTTGTTTTGCAGTTTGGCCGAGGCCGGGCTTGAACCTGCCACCTTCGGTATATGGGGCCGGCGCCCTGCTCGCTGAGCCACAGGAGCCACCCAGTTTTTCTGTATTTAGTAGAGATGGAGTCTCACTCTTGTTCAGGCTGGTCGTGAACTCCTCAGCTCAAGCAATCCACTTTCCTCGGCCTGTAGAGTGCTAGGATTGTAAGTGTGATTCATTGTGCCTGGCTCAAAAAGCCATTTCTAGGGAGACAGCTCAAAACTTATTAGTAAGGCCTCTGAGATCTTGGACTGACCAAAACAAGAAGGTGGGAGGGGATCTTGTATCATAAATGCCCTCTAATCAAAGTATTCACTCAGAGAATACTAGTAACCAAAGTGTAAATAGGAACTTAAACAAAAGTAAACAGTATAAAATTCCTAAGCTTCAAACTGAAAATCAGTGAATAACATCCAGCAGAGAGAACAGTGTGTTCATCACTACCTCTGCACAGGGAGTAGCCTGAAGCTAGTCGAATGATGCAAATTCTAAATTCCATAATTAGCATGCATCAGTATACTCTATAAGTTCAGTAATGTAAACAAAATGTGATTAAATAACCATTATCAGTATTTGCTCATAGATATTTTCACTAAAAAGCTAAATGTAAACTGTGACAAATAAGGCCCTCACAACCCAAAAGACCCCTGAGTAATCCCCGCAGTATGGCTGGCTGTTGTAGTATGACCATGCTGCCAGGGAACGCACGGGCTTCCCTTCTGCCAGTAACAGGGAAAAGGTGACATAGAGCATAGAACCCCAACCACAGTTTAAAATGATTATCTACTCCCAGTGAAATGCTCTTAACAAGAATTAGAGCTGAGGGTAATCTAATCAGGAAAATACAAAGTAGCTATCCTCTGAAATGGCATCATTCTGTACATCCTTCCTGCTTATGAAACAAAAATGAAACACAATTAACAGGCTGTATTTGTACAGTCTCAGCACAGTTCTGGGGTCAGCAGAAAATGTACTGTCACTCAAGCTGCTTTGTACTGAAGTGTTAATATATCAAGTTTCAATTCCTCTTCTTAGTGAAAAATTAAAATAGAGTGAAATTAACCATGTATCATCTATGATAAGAAATAAGAAGCCCAGCTATTAATGTTCTGTTTTCAAAACAGAAGTGGATAGGCCCATTTCATTTCCAGTAAGGTAAAAGTAAAGATTGCCTCTAGATACAAAATGTAATGCTTACATCATCTCTATATTTTGACTTGTGAATCACCACTGCTTTGGAAGGAACAGTAGATTCTGGTTTCCGGATGTTAAACTCAGGCTTTGGTCTGGTCTGTTCTTGAAGATTTTTCCACTCATCTAAGGTCATCTCTTGAACTTGAGTTTCTTCTTCTACCTCCAACTCAGGAACTCTATAAAGATGTATAAGCATAAAGAATAATTTCTGATGGAACTGAAATATCTACTTCATTAAAGAAAAAGTTATAACCATTAGTTTAACATACTTTTATGGTATTAAATTGCAAATGAAATAAGGTGAGAAAATTGTTAAATCATAAGCTTCCATATTATATTTCCATCATTTTATGGTATCACTGCCAACTACAGATACTTCCTATTTGTTGTTCACAGAAGTCTTTGAAAAATCACCATCCCCATTTCTCTTCACCACTGGCACTCCCTTTCAGATGGCATTGCAAAAAAATATGAGATAAACACTTGGGGAAGAAAAAGGGAGATGCTATTGAAATAAAATACAGGAAACCATGAGCAAAAGTTTAAAAACAGTGTGTCCCAAATTCAGAGTTTTGTAAATGTCCTCATTAGTGAGTTTAAAAAAGAAAACAGAAAATAGACACACAGATCAACAGAACAGAATTTGGAGTCCAGAAATAAATCCTCACATTTACGGTCAACTGACTTTTTTTCAACCAGGATGCCAAAGATGACTCAATGAGCCTGGGCATAGTGGCTCACGTCTGCAATCCTACCACTCTGGGAGGCCGAGGTGGGTAGATTACTGAGTTCACAGGTTTGAGACCGGACTGAGCCAGAGCCAGAGTGAGACCTCATCTCTAAAAACAGCTGGGCGCATTGTGGCAAAGGCCATTCCGAGGCAAGGGAATTGCTTTAGCCCAAGAGTTTGAGGTTGCTATGAGCTATGATGCTACTGTACTCTATAAGGGTGACAAAGATTCTGTCTCCAAAAAAAAAAACAAAAAACCAACCAAACAAACAAACAACCCCATAGAGATAATTCAATAGACAATGAAAAGTCGTCTAACAACTGATGCTGGGATATATCACTGGATATCCATGCAAAAGAATGAAGTTGCACCTCTACCTCACACCATACGTGTAAGAGCTAAAAGTATAAAATTCCTAGCTGAAAATAGGCATAAACCTTCATGACCTTGGATCAGGCAATGACACCAAAAGCACACACACACACAAAAAGAAAAGTAGATTAATTGGACATCATCTAGAACTTCTGTGCTGCAACGAATACCACCAAAAAGCGAAGAGATAATTCACAAAAACTGAGAAAAAATTTACAAAGGAACTTGTATCTAGAGTACATAAAGCATTTTTACATAGTAGTAAGGACAAGTGACTAAACTGACAAACAGCAAGGATCTGAATAAACATCTTTCCCAAGAAGATGCACCAATAGTCGATAAATGTGCAACATCATTAGCCATCAGAGAAACACAAATCAAAACCACAATGAGTTGGACTACTCCATATCCACTAGGATGGCTAGAGAAAGGCATAGAGCAAAGGCTGGGAAAGATATGGAGAAACTGAAATACACATATACTGGTGGTGGGAATGTGAAATGGTGTGAACATTTTGAAAAGTCTGGCAGTTCCTCAAAAATGTAAACATAGTAAAGTTAGTCTATGACCCAGCAGTTTCATTCCTGGGAATGTATCTAAGAAAATATATGTCTACATGAAAACTTATAGATGAATGCTCACTGCAGTATTATTCATAATAGCCAAAAAGTGGAAAAAACCTAAATGTCCATCAACTAATGAACAGATAAACAAATATGATATTGGAATATTTGACAATAAAAACTGTCAAATTTTTAAATTAAAACGTGAACAGGGGTGGCGCCTGTGGCTCAAAGGAACAGGGCGCTGGCGCCATTTGCCAGAGGTGGCGGATTCAAACCCAGCCCCGGCCAAAAACTGTAAAACATGAACAAACTTTGAAAACATAATGCCCAGTGAAATAAACTAGGCACAAAAGATTTATGCATGAGTCTATTTATATAAAATATTCAGAAAAGACAAATTCACAGAGACAGAAAGAAGATTAGTGGTAGCCAGAGGCTGGGGGGAGGCAGACTGGGGAGTGAAAGTTAGTGGGTATGAAGTTTCCTTCCAGAATGATGAAAATGTCCTGGAACTAGATAATGGTGATGGTTGCATAACACTGTGAACATACTAAATGCCACTTAACTGTACACTTTAAAAGAATGATAACTGTAAATATGATGTTATTTTATCACTACAAAAAAAATATACACAAAAAAAGAAGTACCAACACTTGCTTCGACACAGAGAAACCTGAAAACATTATACTAAGTGAAATAAACTAGGCACATAAGGATAAATATTAAGTGATTCCACCTATACGAAGTACCCAGAATAGATAAAGTCATAAAAATGAAGGAGGATACAGGTTACCAGAGGCTGAGAGATGAGGGTAATGGGGAGTTAGTGTTTACTGGGCACAGAGTTTCTGATGAAAACTCCTGGAGATAGTTACTGGTGATGGCTACTCACAATGGGAATGTAATTGATGCCACTAAATTGTATATATTTAAATGATAAAAATGGCAATTTGTATGTTATTTACATTTTTACCACAATTTCAAAAAAATTGATAATGTAACATCCCCCTAAACATTGAGTTGTATACTTTAAAAGTCTGAGCTGTATGAGAATTATAGCTCAATAAAGTTATTTTAAAAAAACAAACAGGTGGGGACTGGGAACAGGATCAAGTCTACACCTTCACTGAAGGGCTGATGTAATTTAAGCTTCTAGAAATATGCAGGTTAATGTTGTAAAAAATATAAGCAAAATAAAGAGACATACCTAACCACACAGCATCCAAAACAGACACATTTACAATCACTTTATAAAACCAAGCTGATGATAGTAAAAAAAAAAAAACCAAAACATCAAAGCAGTGGTTACTTTTAAAGGAACACAAGTTCCTTTGGATTCCCTGAGTATAAGCATTTGTCAAAACAGTGAATATACAATGAAGATTTGTACATTTGACAGCAAACACATTTTCTTTTTTTTTTTTTTTCCACATTTTCTATTAGAATAAAAAACTGTAAATAAATATTAGGTTCTATTTAACGATATGAATGTTGAACTGTTTGTCGGAAGTGACATGTACAGATGTCTATAATTTACTATGAATTTTACCCAAAAAGATGACAAATTGATAGTTATGTGATAAAACAAATATGGTAAGACATAAATGTAGAGTTTAGGTGAAAGAAATGTAAAATTCGCTCAACTCTTCTGTTTGAAATTTTTCATAATAAAATGCTGGAAAAATACCAACATTTAAACATAGATCTCAAACATACATTGGCAAAAATATGAAAAGATAACTAAGAAAAGACTTTGTAATAGCAAAATACTGGAAATCCAAATCCATCTAGGGAGGAATTTGGTAGAAAAATATAGTATAACGACACATGGATATTAAACAGCTGAAAAGGGATGAAGTGTGTATATATATATACTGCTATAGATATAGCAGATAGATAAAAAAGTAAACTGGGAAGTGGGAAGGCATACAAATACATATTCATATCGTGCATTTAAAAAAACTAGAATGTAATCAAGAAAGAACGAGGATAGGAGCTACTTGAAAATACTATATTCTTCAGACTGAACTTTATAAACATGTAAATATTTTACATAATTATAAAACAGATTTATGTCAAAATTTAGTCTCTAAAATTTGAAAGTATAAAATGCTCATTTTTCCTAAATGTTTATGAAATTGGTGATAAAGTCATCAAGAGAAGCTACTACAAATGACTTTAAAATACAATTTTGATTACTTGTCTCCTGCTACATAGCCTTTCAGTAACCATATTATTGAAGGTAACCCTGGTAATGTTATTTGTGACTATTATACGTGTAACAAGTGATTAATAGTACAATGTCACTATGACTTTCAGTATGCAAGAAAAGGAGAAACATAAGAACATCTAGGTACAGGTCATTATGAAAGTTTTGAGATTCACAAAAATCAAGAAATGTATAATCCATGTGGATGGAAAGAAATGAAATCCTGTCTGCAACAACAATAAGCTGAGCACGCTGAAACCCGCATAACTGAATCGAATGGATGCTGCTGACTGTTACTTGGAAGTGAAATAATGGACCATAACAGTCTGTCTCAAAACTTTCATTGTGATCTACATACAAGTCCTATTCCTGAATTTGTACTGGAAATACTCAATGAACTCATAGTTTTATAGTACCTATGTTGTGGGTCCCACTAAAATGCTGGGAACAATCAAGAATCCAGCAGTAGTGGATCTTTATTAAACAAGATACACAGACTGCAAATACCACATGAAAAGATGCTCAACATCACTGGTCATTAGGAAATAAAAATTGAGGCCAGGTGTGGTGGCTCACACGTATAATAATCCTACATGCTAGGAGGCTGAGGTAGGAAGATTGCTTGAGTTTATAAGTTCAAGACCAGCCTGAGCAAGAACAAGGCTCCATCTCTACTAAATATAGAAAAATTAGCCTGGTGTCATGGTGTACACCTAGTACACCCAGCTACTTGTGAGGCTGAGGCAAGAGAATTGCTTGAGGCTAGGAGTAAAAGTACCTATTATGACTAAAGATGATTTAAAGAAAAATGACCCTGCCAAGTATTGGCAAGGATGTAAAAGAACTAAACTCTCATTTACTTTGGTGAAAAAATAATAGTCTGACAGTTTCTTAAAAAATTAAACATACACACATATCATCTAGATCAGAGTTCAATCAATTCTAGAGTTTATAGAGGAGAAATGAAAGCGTATATCCATATAAACATATGGATATGAAAATGTCTGCAACACCTCTATAGCAAAAACTAGAAACAACCCAATGGCCACCAAGAGGTAAATGGATAAACCATGGTCTACCTATAGAGCAGAGCACTTCTCAGAAACAAAAAGGAATGAACCATTTATACATGTAACAACATGGATGAATCTCACAACAAAATGCTCAGTGACAGAACACAGACCAAGAGAGAGCACAAGTGGTATCACTTAATTACATAAAATCAAAACAACTGCAAACTAATCCATAGAAGGTAGGTCATTGGTTACCTAAAGGAATTGGGACGAGAAAAAGGGACTACAAAGAGACACACGGCAACTTCGTATGGTGACAGATGTGCTCAGGATTTTGACTGTGGTAATGGTTTCACAAGTGACGTATGCTAAAGCTTGTAAAACTGTATATACTAAATATGTGCCAGCTATTGGATGTGAATTATATTTCAATAAAGCTATTTTTTTTTTTTTTTTTGTGAGACAGAGCCTCACTATCATCCTGGATAGAGTGCTATCGCATCATAGCTCACAGCAACCTTAAACTCTTGGGCTCAAGTGATCCTCTCTCCTCAGCTTCCCAAGTAGCTGGAACTCTAGATGCCCACCACAATGCCTGGCTATTTGTAAAATTTTTTTATTTTTAGAGACAGAATGTCACTCTTGCTCAGGCTGGTCTCAAACTTGTTAGCTCAAGCAATCCACCCACCTCAGCCACCCAAAGTGCTAGGATTACAGGGGTGAGCCGCCGTACCCAGCTTCAATAAAGCTACTTTTGAAAGAGATGTTAAGAGACCCAATCAATTGAGATGTCCATTTCAATATTGTTCTAAACAAATACGTTGTTAAAAAGTTTTTGAGACAATTAGGGAAACTGACACACTGCCTAAGTATTAATGATATTAAGGAATTTAAGTTAAAGTTTTTAAATGGAGTAACGATAGTCTACTTATGTTACTTAAAAATATGGTCATTTAGATGTAACACTGTGAATGAAACATTTATGAATGATTTATGATAATCCTGAGGGAGGAGGAAGTTTGTAGCAGTACTTGAAACAATAATGGCCATGATCTGATAACAGTTTAAGCCCAACAACTTACCTGGAGGTTTTTTACACTAATATTTTATATATTTTTCAATAATACAATGTTTTAATACAGAACTAAAACTAAAGAAATATTAAGGAATTTTAAATATTCTTTATGCCTACTTGTTGAGAATTAAGAAATCAACAGACATGTATGTTAAAGATTTGCTGATTCTTTCATAACTAAGACAACCTCATAAAGTTAATAAATTCCAGAAAGAACAGATTTTATATTAAGACCACAAAAAGAAGTGCTTGTTAATTGACAGATTTTTGTTTGTTTGCTTATTTTAAAGAACATTATGTCTTAACAAAGAACTGTATCAAAAAAAGTGCAAGGTATATAAGAAATGAACCTTGAAAATGATATACAGACATCAAAAGCAAAGCAAATAATAGAATTCAGGTTAGTTACAATTGATACCCTCCTTGAAAGTATCACCCTGCTCTGCTACAGTGGCTCAAGACACTGAAAGGAAAAAAGGCCAAGGGAAAGAAGGTAGCCCCAGCCCCTGCCGTCATGAAGAAGCAGGCGGCCAAGCAGGTGATGAATCCTCTGTCTGAGAAAACTGGACAGGACATCTAGCTCAAAAGAGACCTCACCCACTTTGTCAAATGGTCCCAATACATTCAGCTGGAGTGGCAAAGAGCTATCCTCTACAAGTGTCTGACAGTGCCTCTTGCCAGTAGCCAGTTTAGCCAGGCCTAGAAGGCTTGCCCACAAGCACAGACCAGAGACAAAGCAAGAGAAGCAGCAGTGACTGCTGGCCAGAGCTAAGAAGAAAGCTGCCAGCAAAGTGGATGCCCCCCCTAAGAGACCACCTGTTTTTTGAGTAGGGTTTACCATTGTCACTACCAGCTGGTAGTGACTGCATGTGATATGGATCCCACTGAGCTAACTGTCTTCCAGACTGCCCTATGTTGATAGGTGTATGTCCCTTACTGCATTATCAAGGGGAAGGCCAAGGCTGGGGTGTCCACAGGAAGACCTGTATCACTGATGCCTTCACTGTTCCTGGGAAGACAAAGGAGCTTTGGCTAAGTTTATGGAGGCTATGAAGACCAATTACAATGACAGATAAGATGAGATCTATCGTCACTGGGGAGGCAATGTCCTGGGTCTGAAATTGATGAATCATGCGCTAAGTTGGAAAAGGCAAAGGCTAAAGAAGTTGCTACTAAACTGGGCTAAACCTACACTGTTAAATTTTCTGTATGTATGTATGTATGGAAGGATGAATCAATCAATCAATATTATCCTTCAGCCAGAAAAAAAAAAATTGTATCAGTCTGATACTGTTTACTGGAATGCACCTCATTCAAGAATATAGCTACAGATGCCCCTTTTGCTTTCTACATTCATATCTGAAGTATAAAATCACCGAGGGCAGGCTCCTTAACTTTACTCCCTACTGACCAAAAGTTACTACTAAAAATGCTGCTATGACAATCCTATGACACATGAGCATTCCATGTCTCATCTGAATTGGCACTGAATGTAGTTTTGCTGGCAGTTTTAGGAAAGACTGAGTGTTCAGCAGGAAGAGATATTCTTTGGTTCTGAGAAGGACTGATGGCAAGTACATTCCTAAGAGCTATAACAGCATCATAATAACAGCTACTTTAAGTGTGATCCCTTTCCTCATTGTGAGTATTTCGAAGACCTTCATAGTCTTTCATTTATATCACAAACTTTGGCAAAGAAGTTTCTATTAAAGTTGCTTATGTGGTCAAATCTATGGTAATATAAATAATGCTGTGTGTACATTTGATAGTTATATGTTTATAAATGGATGACACTATAGAACAAATCAAACTGCTTTAACCACAGTTCTCTTTATTTATAAAATAAATGGGATAACAGCTAACATTTACTCCATGCTGTGTCCCAGATGCTATTCAAAATGCTTTCTATTAATTATCTTATGATAATTGATCCCACGAGTTAGATATAATTAATATCTCCACTTTACACATAAGAAAATTGAAGTACACACAGGTTACATATGGCAGGCAACTAAATGGAAGGGCAGTTTCAAATCCAGTTGTCACATCTCCAAAGCCCACACTCAGTCTCCATATTCTTGAGATTTAGAGAATGCCACTTCCATTATGGCAATGCCTTTTCACCTGAACATTTGAAAAAGTACAGTGAATCAAAGAAAGTGGGTTCTAGAAATAAAGCTTTATTAACAAGATACTTGTCTGGGCAAGTAAATTTAACCTAACATTAAGAAAATCTTCATTGTTTAAGCAAATATAGTTGGAAACAAATTACAATAACAAATAAATTCGTTGCAGTCTAGGCACAGTGGCTTATGCCTGTGTTCCCAGCACTGTAGGCTGAGGCAGGAAGATCACATGAACTCAAGAGTATTTGAGACCAGCCTGAGAAACATAGTGAGACCACTGCTTCTACTAAAACAAAACAAAAATAAAAACAGAAAAAATAGCTAGGCACAGTACTGCTTGCGTGTAGACCCAATTCCTATCTGAAATGGCACTGAGTGAAGCTTCCTAAAACTGCCAGCTACTCAGGAAGCTGAGGCAGGAGGATCACTTGAGCCCAGGAGTCTGAGGTTGTAGCTATGATGATGCTACTGTACTCCAGCCTGGGCAATAGAGACCCTGTCTCAAAAAGATAAATGTATCTTTATATTACATTCATTATGACATTTTACAAAATATTCCCTATATGTTGGCCACCTCAATTTCATAATGAATATTTTTTTATACATAGTGATACATTTAGCTACAATTTCCCATTCTGCCTATGTATGGGGACTTTAGGGGCAACCTTTTGGGACACCCATAAATAAATAAAAAATAATTAATTGGAGATATATTATTGCTTCCTCAACATTTTCTTTCTTAACATTTTATTATAATAAAGTATTTATTATTTTTACACTGTACTCCTAGTTCTCAATGATTCTGGCAGCTGTTCATCAGATTTATAGAACCAACATCTTCTCTCCTTTTTGGTTCTCACAAGCAAGGTGATCTAAATGGCACTTCTTTCATTCCAACCAGTCACTACTGTTAGGAACAAGAATGTCTATTGCACAGTACCTGGTTCAAACACTGGCTCTGCACCGATTAGCTAAGTGACCTTAGGGAAGTTACTAAACCTCTATGTCTCAGTGTGAGAATAATAACAGTGCATTCTCCTTATACATTCAGTAGTAAGGAGCTGAATGTATAAGGAGCTGACTTTGTTAAGACATGGACATATTTAGAGCAATTCTTGGCACAAGATAAATGTCCTGTAAATATTAGATTTATTCTTAAAATACAAGGAGTTGTCAAGGTATGCTTGGACATTAGAAAACCACATGAAAAGGAACAGTTAATACTTCTATAATGAAAGGAGGAAGGAAGAAGGAAATAACACATCAGTAAAATGGGTCAAAATCAAAAAAAAAGTCTGGGATTATACATTTGCACAAAAGTGGGAGTACATTAACTTCCTCTAGCAAGAAGTTCTGAAACTGAGAGGTGCCCTTAGAGTACATTTTGGCTAAATGTCAAGAGCTTGAGTGTTAAGTCAACATTCAGGCAAAATTGAGACCAGTGAATGTCACTACCATTGAATGTATTTCTTAGATACTAGTCTTTTCAGCATGGTCAGCCACCACAGCCTCTCCACTGCGTAGCACCTGCACCTAAATAGAAGTGTATTTTCTCTACAGCAGAGGGGAGAGAGGGTTGTTGACTGACTCTGCCAGGACACTGCAGACAGTGAGATTGCCACCAAGTCATCAAACGTTATTTTGTCCTTCACAGTGACTAATCTGAATAATTACTTTGTCTAATATTGTGCATGCTAGAATATCTTAGGCAATTCTACAGAAGAGAATAACGCTATACTTTTTTCTCTATATTCTGCCTTATATTAACCTGAATTGGTATAAATGTTTATTGGCTCAAAAGGGATAAATGTTTTCCTGAAGGTAACTTGGTAACTAAATTTTTCAACATTCATATAAACTGTTTATCTATTTCCCTAGTTAATTCATTGTCTAAATATTCATATTAACTGTTAACCCTATTTATTTTAATTAACTAGATTTCGTAGGTTTCTTTCTTTCTTTCTTTTTTTTAAGAGACAAAGTCTTGCTGTGTCACCCAGGCTACAGTGCAGTGGTATGATCACAGCTCACTGCAGCTTCAAACTCGCAGGCTCAAGTGATCCTCCTACCTCAGCCTCCTGGTAGCTAGGATCACAGGTGTACCCCACTGCACCTGGCTAATTTTTCTTATTTATTCATAAAGATAGGAGTCTTGCTATGTTACCCAGCCTGGTCTCAAACTCCTGGGCTAAAATCAATCCTCCTAAAGGGATAGGGTTACAGGTATGACCTACTGCACCCAGCCAGCTGTTCTAAATAGTAAACAGCATTCACAGTCATCAACTACCACAGCCATTTGCTCTTGAAAAGTAATAATAGCAGATACTGACATAGCCCTAACTATATGCCATGAACCACCTCTAAGTCACATACAGACACAGCCAATCCTTATACCAACTCTAAGATGTAGAGACCTTATTATCTTAAGAAAACTGAGCCATTAAAGAAGACAAATAACTTGCCCAACTAGTAAGTGGAAGAGCTGGGACTTGAACTCAGCACATTGCTCAGCTTCTGTGCTCTTAACCACTAGACACCCTGGCCTTCTGGATGAGCCAGAGTTAGACAGGTAAGAGGTGAAGGGGGGTTGAGAAAGTAGTACAGAAAACAGGGAAGCAACACATGTGAAAGCTGTGCAGCAGGCAAGAGGGCAGGGGCAGGAGAGGGCATCAAATAAGGCATAGGAGCATCCACATTTGAAGGTTCTACAGGGCCAGACCAGGTAGGACCATGCAGATCAGGACAAGGGAGAGAAAAAAAACAGGAAGCTACTAGGGGGTCTTCAGCAGGGATAGGGCCATTACAATCAGAATGCCGAACCCCTGAGCTCAAATGAGCCTTGGCCTCCCAGAGAGCTAAGATTACAGGTGCACCACTGTGCCCAGACAGTAGGCCTACTTCTTTATGTGAACCACCTCCGTATGTTGACCGGTTTGTTACAGAGGATGGGTGGTCAACTTACAGAGGCTTTACTGTATTTTAGAGTTAGCATGTAAATGACAATTTAAGTCACAGGGGTGCATTAGTCCCATAAAGAGACTCTTGAGAAAGAGAAGAGGGCCTAAGGCAGACTCCTTAAGAATTTGATATTTTAAGAGACCAGAAGACGAGGATGTGCCTGCAAAGAAAATGCTGAGAGGCTAAAGAAAAACCAGAAGAGCATAGTTAATGGGAGAGTGCATTTAAGAAGAAATCAATAAAGTCAAATGCTTCTGAGAGGTCAAGAAAGACACAGATTGAAACACCTGTGAGATCTGCAAATGTTCTGATTATTTCGATAGGGCAACGAGGACAGAAACTAGACCTAGGATGAAGTAAGAGGGAAGGAAATGAAGAAAGACTACATTCAACTCTGAAAAAGGTAACTAGAAAAGATGTGGGGTTGAGAGGAGAAGATATTTAAAATAAAAGATACAGTATATTTACAAAGTGGTTTGGAAAATCAGTGTTGGGAGGAAAGAGATGAATATAGTGAATATACCAAACAATGGGAGAAACTAACTGACAGTGTGAAGTCTCTATAAATTCAGAAGAGGATCCAAAGCAAAGAGGGAGGAGGAGAGATAGTGCTTCTATTTTACCATAAGGGAAAGAAAGAGGCCAGCAGGGGTGCAGGTGGAGGCAGGTTTGTACCTCTGGGAGTGGGAAGATGATGTTCCCACCTGATGGTCCTAACTTCTCTGAGACATAGGAGCTAACTTGTATCTGGAAAATGAAAGAGGATGTGTGGGTATGGAGGTGACTGGGGAGGGGTAAATTGGGACAGTACAAAGATTCTGAAGAGATAAGAAGAATCCAAATAGTCTTTATAGAAGGTAAGAAAAAGGAGTGGATCCAATAACCAGGAATTGTTGGGGAGTGCTGAGGGCCCATTTCAGAACACCGGAGATCAAGAATTTACGGGGTTCCACTTTGTGACTTGCAGTGCTCAGCTCTGAGTACAGGCAGAGAGAAGGTAGATGGGAGTCAACCAGGAAAGGAGTTTGCTAGCAAGGTGCAACATAAATCCAAAGAGCAGAGGAGTTGAAGGGGCAAAGGTACTTAAGAACTTGGTGAGGGTACTAGAGATAGACCACAAATTTACGTTACATGAAGAAAAGAGGGAGGCTGGACCTAGAGAAAATAAAAGGATAAGAGCTGGAGGTCTGATGAAAGTGAGGCTCCTCACGGCAAATGAATTTAGCAAGCTACTGTTAGAAAGGACGATATGGGAACAGAACAGAGTATTTGAATTTAATATATTAACTACCATTAATAATCATTCACTAGATTACTCTAATTATTAGCCTGATCATTAGTCATTACTACATTAAGATTAGCAGGTCTGTGATATGACAAGGGGCTAACTAGCTGGGCGTTGTGGCGGGCACCTGTAGTCCCAGATACTCGGGAGGCTGAGGCAAGAGAATCGCCTAAGCCCAGGAGTTGGAGGTTGCTGTGAGCTGTGTGACGCCACAGCACTCTACCGAGGGCGATAAAGTGTTCTCTACCAAAAACAAACAAAAAAAAGACAAGGGGCTAAAATTTTTACCCTGTGAAGGGCTCTTAGAAATTATTAAGAAAAAGACCAACCCAAAGGGGAAAATGAATGAAACAACCTACTTGACTGGAGATTCCTCTTCCAGGGTGGTCTGGGACTCCTCCATCGCTGTGGACTCGTCCATGGGCGCTGTTTGCTCCACATCACTGAAAAACAGCAAGAACCTCTCTCGTCATACAAATATGTTCATATCAATGCCTTTGTTAAAATATATTATCAAAGTCATATAAAACATTTTAAACATTTTAAGGTGGAAAAAGCACATTTTAATGTCCTTTTTCTTAAGGATGTGCTTTTCAAGGAATTATACACATACAAGGACCTACATCAAAATGAAAATGAGAAACCAACTTATATTTATTCACCCTTTCTTATGAAAAAATAGAACACAACTATAGCGCAGGATGAAGAAGAGAAATGGAGTGGGGAGAGGGGAGGTTCACAGAGGGAGGATAAACGGCAGGACCACACCTATGGAGCATATGGCAAGGGTACATGTCAAATCTATCAAGCGTAGAGCATAAATGTCTTAACACAATAATTAGGTAAATGAGGAGAAAGCTATATTAATCAGTTTGATGTATGCACATCAAATTGTATAAACAAAAAGTCAACACATTGTACCCTACATATGCATGAATGTTTTCATGAACTATGTGTATATGACTTAATAAAGAAAAATTAAAAAATGAAAATGAGAAAATGGTCTGAATTGCTTATTTATATAAATTAGTCCCCCAAATGTGAAAAGTTCTTTGAGAAACAGAAGTTTCCATGAAGGATCTAAAGTTAAGAATAGATTTTAAATGATCAGAAAAATAAGCACTCTAGGAAGCCAAGGTGGGTGGATTTCTTGAGCTCAGGAGTTCGAGACCAGCTTGAGCAACAGTGAGACCCTGTCTCTAAAGCTATCTGGGCTTTGTGGTGGGTGCTTATAGTCCCAGCTACAATCTTGAGCCCAAGAGTTTGAGGTTGCTGTGAGCTGTGATGACAAGGCATTCTATCAAGGGTGACAAAGTGAGAATTTGTCTGAAAAAAAAAAAAAGAAAGAAAAGAAAAATATTCACAATTTATTATACTAGAAAACTATATGTATTAAAAACAGCCACAAAAATTTTAAATTACAATTACTAAAAGATTTATTAAAAATAGGAATATGCCATATCAAACTTTTAAAAAATTATAAGAAAGCAGAAAATGGGAGTATGATTGCAAATAAGGTGATTAACTGTTACAAAAAAAGAAGGCTTTAAAGCATTGATTTATACCATCACATCTGAATACATGATCGACAGATTAGAAATGACAACACAATGAAAATTAATTTGACTTTTAATACACATCTTAATTTTTCCTTTTTATGTTAATGTCAATCCCACCTCAACATTATGTAAAAAAAAGTCCCTAATTTGCAGCAAAATGCTAAAATTAGTCAATATAATTATACCCATTAGAAATATTTTTTAATCTATATAGAATCTAGCAATTTTTCATCCTGTTCAGGAAAAAGCCTCAATAAGAGATTTAAATTTAAGTTACCTTTTACAAAAAGTAAACGTAAATTGAATGGCAATAACAGAATAGACTTTTTCAATTCAACAAAATAATATAATTTGCCAAAATAATTGTTGCTAATTTTGAAATGTAATTATTTTGTGCTTTTGGTCATATAGTTCTATAAGAGCTGTAAGTCCAATATTAGTTTTATGTTTATTCTCAACTCTAAGCTATTATCAATTTTTAAAAAGAACTTGCTATTTCTGAACACAAAATTTGAAATTAACTTTTTTTTTTTTTAAAGGGTCCTAAATCAAATGTGCTCTGTGGATGGGAAGAGCAAGGCTGCTGGTCTACCCAGAGCAAGCCCCTTCATAAGTGGTCACATCATACTTATCCCAGCACGGGCTAAACATCCAGTAGCCCCAAAGTCCAGGAGAGGAACAGTGCCAAATTACTCCAACTTTTCCTTTATTCCCTTGACCATGGAATAAACCCAACTGATAAAAAACAGGTTTCCTGACAGTGTGAACCTTTTGACAATTAAAAATCACAAAAGAGTTTTTAAGATACGTGGTGGGGGGGGCAGAATACAAAAAGCAAAGAGACTGTAAAAATAAACGTGAGCAATTGATTTTACGGAAAAGAAAAATCACAGATGTTCCCCCATGCTAACCTAAATTATCTTATGAATAAACATAAAACTAATGTTGGACTTACAGCTCTTACAGAAGTATATGACCAAAAGCACAAAATAATTACATTTCAAAATTAGCAACTATTATTTTGGCAAATTATATTATTTTGTTGCAAGTAAATTGCCAGTGTTGGAGTTATTAGAAGGAAGATGTAGCCCCAATGCCTATGTTTATATTAGTATTTTGGCATCAGTTACATTAGTAGATAACACCAATTTGTATAAACACATTTCACTAAATGATGTTAAACACTTCATAGCTCTGTCAGCGAAGTTCAAATTTAATCAGGCTTCATACTTAACCAAATCTTTAACAGCAAACAGATTTTCATCAAATGCTGCTTGATAATGACATGAAAATGTCTTGTTCTTCCCAAGAAAAGTTAGAAGGCAGCATTATTGAAAATTGTATTCGTGTCTTCTTGAATTGTTAACAAGAAAATATCTGATGTACTTTTCAATTACTGCAAATAGAAAAAAAATCTATTTTTAGCATAAATGCCTTCAAACTACTGAAGAAAACCAACCAAAACTTACGTTTGTCACTGGAATGATTCAGTCACAACAGTTTGAAATCATCTTCTCCTTATCTCGAGTTATCACTGCTGCTGTCTTCAAACAAGTATACTAAACTACAGTAAAACTCTCACCTGCCACGTATCTACTTCTACGCTGTGAAGCACGTGGCCCTTGTCAGCCATGAACACATCACTGATGTGTTAGATTCATCTCTTCTGATTTCTCTCACCAATCAACAGTACAACACATAGCTCAACTGTGCTCCATCGTCATGATGTCAAGCCAAAATCTCAATTTGTTAAGAAATTAGTCTTACCCTAAGTAAATCTTTCAGTTACAAATTATTACCTTTTAAGAGTTTTAACTCTTCTAACTCACAAACCAATCCAAAATGACTGCCATGGGGGTGTGTGTCACTTTAACATCACGACATGTCAGCCTGCCAGGAGCATGTGTGGTCACCTCTTCACATTACAAAGCCAATGCTGGGCCCCCGGGATAATTGAAGCCAAAATGATTTTAAGTTCAAACAAAACTAAAAAGGAGTGGCAGTATTAGATAAGGTGGTAAATCAGGTGATTTAGAAAGAACCTGTACTACCTTGGTTGAAATATATTATCAAAGTAAACAAAAACAACATTAAAAGAGACCCATGATTGAGAAACACTTAAGTTTTTCTTTTCAAGGACAACACAGATGTAGAGTTGTTACATTTGATATAATTTTTTACTTTTGTCTTTAAGGATCACAATTTAAGAAAAATAAGTTCATGTAGAAAGCTCATATTTTTCCAAAGAAGAAGTGAGGTGGTCTGGATCCCTCAAGTCTTCAAATTAGCGGAAAGCCTGCTACACAATATTACTTAGGCTGCACTGCCCTGGAGCACGTCCTACATCCTTCTGTGCAGACATCGGGAAGGTATCATCCCTGCAGCTGTGAAATGAGAGAAACAAGCAGACCATATACCTACTCTAACTAGCAAAATAATTAGCACTGATCTGAGGCACCAAGAAGCCTCTGAGAAATGTCCACTTTGTGCTGGAGGTGAAACCTGTTATTAAGCTTTGATCTGCAAGTCGAGATGCAACATCAAAAATCTACAAGAACTGTGGAAGATCACTGAAAACTACAGACTATCCATGAATTTAAAAAGCAACCCAAGGCATGTGCAAGTGTACTATGCTATAGATTTGGGGCAACAGCAAATACATGGTCATCTGTCACAAACCGATTTGGCCAAAGTAAGATAAAATAAGGGAATTTTAAAAACATTTTCAAATCTCACTGTAAGACAGCGTAACTGTTTAAACTTATCTCACTAAACAAAAGACTAAAATCAATCTCTACTCGGGGGCACGCGAGTAGAGTACACAAAAATATAAAGCACAACACAGAAGACATTTTCAAGAAAAGCAAATAAAGACCCAGAGATTTCCACCTCAGTGAAGTTCTCAGAGGATACACATTTGCACCATACCTGGTATCTTTACCCGACCCCCAGGTGTGAACTCCACATCCAGCCACGTTGTCTTCGGTTCTAGTTGCTCTAAAAGAAAGAATGAATATTCCCTTGAACTGAAAGCTGCTCTCTCACCAATCTCCAAATCAGAAAAAGTTGATCAGAAAGGTGTCCCAAGATCAGCTTCCCCCCAAAATAATAGCACACTAATATAAAGTTAACTAAATATTGACACACAATGAACAGATTTACACCATGTTTTGTAAAGTCTCAAAGTAAAATAGCACTCACAAACTTACATTTTATCACTCCCACCATATCTTTCAAAGTCTCGTTTCCCTCTCTGGTCAAAAGTGTCAAAAGTTCTGCTGCCGGGACCACCTCTGCCTCTGCTTCGCATCCCCCCTCTCGGGCCTCCACGTCCTCTCAGTGGTCTATCTCGATCAAACCTTTCAGCTGGTCTAGGAAGAGAAGAGTGTAATAAAAAGTGGTGAATTAGATTAAAGATCAAAGGCCTTTTTGAGAAAAATGTTCTAAAAGGAAATCAGGGCTATATAGCTAAGAATGGCAGCTTGAAAAACAAATTAACCTTTATTGAGCACATACAATAGCTGGTTTTGTTCTGAGCACTTTCCATACAGTAAAACTTAATTTTCACAAATCTGTAACACACAACTATTGCCCACAGATGACAAAACTGAT
Organism: Arctocebus calabarensis; assembly: GCA_963573935.1. Lineage (NCBI taxonomy): Eukaryota > Metazoa > Chordata > Mammalia > Primates > Lorisidae > Arctocebus > Arctocebus calabarensis. The sequence goes on along the minus strand of CAUYON010066179.1, from coordinate 15,956 downwards.
GCACAGAGGAGAGGAAGTAGGTAACTTGTCAAGTCACACAACTGCTCAGTAGTGGAGCCAGACCAGCAGACCTTGTACCAACTTCAGTGGGGCATCCTTTCTCTTTGGATCTAGTTTCTTTATGTAGAAAATGAAGATGTTAGTTATGGTTCACTATTAAATATTAGTAGTTAATATTAATATTAAATATTTTTTGGGGGGGTCTTTTTTATTTATTCATTTTTTTGAGACAGAGCCTCAAGCTGTCACCCTGGATAGAGTGCTGTGGCATCACACATCACAGCAACCTCCAATTCCTGGGCTCAAGTGAGTCTCCTGCCTCCGCCTCCCAAGTAGCTGGGCCTACAGGCACCCTCCCAAGTAGCTGGGCCTACAGGCACCCACAACGCCTGGCTATTTTTTGGTTGCAGCCATCATTGTTGTTTGGCGGGCCCAGGCTGGATTTGAACCTGCCAGCTCAGGTGTATGTGGCTGGCACCTTAGCCGCTTGAGCCACAGGCGCCGAACCTCTAATATTAAATATTTAAGTTAAATTTGTAATGTTTTACATAAGAAAAATGGTTAAACTTCGAATTAAGTCCCTTCCCAAACCTCTCTCTCCCTAACGTGATGTTTGGGACCGAAAACCTTAACCTGCTACAACCTGACTTCTATCCATTATTCCAAGGACAGCTGAAGACCTTGTTGTTATTTCCTCTGATCTGTTTGGCTTCTCTTTTTCTGCCTGCCCTTAAAAAAAAATTATTTTTGGAATAAGTAATACCCAAACATAGTACAAAATTCACGATGCTCCTCAGCCATTCAATTCCACTTCTCAGAGGCAGCATGCCGCTTCTAGATTCACATAAAGGGAAAAGCTCTGCGCCTTGCCTTTCACACCTCACCATAAGTCTTGGCACTCTCCACAGAGCTGCCTCCCTCATCCTTCTGGATAGCCGTCTGTCCTTACCCATGTCGCCATTGCCACCTCTCTATTCTTATGCACTGTCTCCCTGCCTCTGTGCTAACTGACCCTGGGATGCTTATTTGGGTCACTCTCTGATTTTAGGACACGCAGCCAGCTGCTTCCTGGACCCCTCCATCTGTACACCTCTGGGCCCAGCACACACATGGTCCAGTCCAGGGCCCTTCTCCTCCTGTGGTCCCTAACTCACAATCCAAGAGAAAACCAGTGACTCCTTCATCTTCTTCCCCTCTGCCACATAGGGCCCTAGCTCCAGGGTGTGATCACCCACCCACTTCTCCTCATACTCATGCTCCTGCCATGTCTCTGGTCACTGTTACTCTATGGATTTGTTTCCCCTCCACTAGACTCTACAGGAAAGGACCGTACCTTGTCACCATTATAACCCTGGTTTAATAACTGGGTTACATTAAATATTTTTTCATTTGTCAAGGCTTTCTTTTTTTTAGACAGAGCCTCAAGCTGTCGCCCTGGATAGAGTGCTGTGGCATCACAGCTCACAGTAACCTCCAAGTCCTGGGCTCAATTGAGTCTCTTGCCTCTGCCTCCCAAGTAGCTGGGGACTATCAGGCGCCTGCCACAACGCCCGGCCATTTTTTTTTTTATTTGGTTGCAGCTGTTATTGTTGTTTGGCTGGCCAGGTTGGATTCGAACCCGCCAGCTCAGGTGTACGTGGCTGGCGCCTTAGCCCGTTGAGCCACAGGCGCTGAGCCAATTTGTCAAGGCTTTTAAAATCATTTAAAGCACCAACAAATTACTTAATGGAGATCCTAGTATCAAGCATCTAGTGGCATTCTCGTAGTAAATATTTATACTAGAGGTATGGTCTAGTCTACCATTATTATTATTTTGAGACAGAGCCTCAAGCTGTCACCCTGGATAGAGTGCCATAGCATCACAGCTCACAACAACCTCTAATTCCTGAGCTCAAATGAGTCTCCTGCCTCCACCTCCCAAGTAGCTGGGACTACAGGCACCTGCCACAATGCCCAGCCATTTTTTGGTTGCAGCCATCATTGTTGTTTGGCAGCTGGATTTGAACCCGCCAGCTCAGGTACGTGAGCTGTACGTGGCTGGTGCCTTAGCCTGTTGAGCCACAGGCACCGAGCCTAGTCTACTATTATTTGTAAGAGACAGGGTCTCACCATGTTGCCCGGGCTGATCTCATACTCCTGGGCTGATCTCATACTCCTGGGCTCAAGGATCCTCCAGCCTCAGTCTCCCAAGTAGCTGGGACTATTGGTGTGCACTCCTGTTCCCAGCTAAGTTTTTCTGTTTTTAATAGAGATGGGGACTTGTTCTTGTTCATATTGGTCTCAAACACCTAAGTTCAAGAGATCTTCCCAACTTAGGCTCCCAAAGTGCTAGGATTATAGGCATGAGCCACCACATGTGGCTTGATCATTAACTTTATGCCAGTCTCTTAATTAAATTCTATAGCTGGCTTTGTCTCCCACCTCCTCCAACCAAATTGTTAAATAGAAACCTGATTCTAAACTATGATAAATATTTAAAGCTGGGTCCTAAAACAATAGCAAAAGCAAAGTAACAATGAACTTTTAACCAAGAAGCTAAACAGGGCGATAAAAGAAAAAAAGTTTACCTAAAAATTAAGAGGAAATGATGAACAAAAACATACAGAAAATAACATCACAGTCAAAGCCAGGTCTAAGTTTATGGAAGTCTGGATCAGATACCAACAAAATACGAAACTCTTTTAAAATACAATAGTATTGAAACTAACCCTAAACATAGCCATGTATATGTGTATGTTTTCAACCTTTTTTATTTCACGGCACACCTGAACCTGTAAACTTCTGTGGTACACTTATGTTGATCCAAAAAAGCCCAAAAAAGCCAAAAAAAAAAAAAAAGTACTTACTGTGCTTGAATTTCTTTTGAAAATACTTTAATTAAAGATCTTTAACAATTTTTGCGGCACACCTAAGATCCTTTCACAGCACACTGCCTTAAGCCATTTTTCCTTTATTCTACAGATTTCCCCCAACACTTAATATAAGGCATTCTCTATTGCTTCTTTATAATCCCTTTACTACATAACATACATCTTTTTTATAAAAGTTGGTGAGGACTTGGGAACTCTGTACTCCACTTAGGATATTTTATTTGTGACAACCTCATAAGCTGATAGAAAGAAAATCACATTGAGCCAAGTACTCTGTTTACAACAATCTGATAAGTAGTCATGAGTAGCTGCTTTATACAGAAGGAGACTGAAACTCATGGAAGTGGTGCTATGTAATGGGTTCAAAGTTTCAGTTTGGAAAGAAAAAAGTTCTGGAGATGGTGGTGATGACTGTACAATACTGCAAATGTGCTTAATTAATGCAATACTTAAAAATGACTAAAATGGAAAATCTTATGCTATATTGATTTTACCATGACTTTTTGGTTTTGGGGGGGCGGTTTGCAGTTTTGGCTAGGGCCAGGCTGGAACCCGCCACCTTCGGCAAATGGGGTCAGCACCCTACTCCTTGAGCCACAGGCACCGCACTTTACCACGATTTTTTAAAAACGCTTCTTAATGGAAGATTGGGGGGGGGTAAACATCTGAGTAATTCTTTCAGAATAGGAAGTGACTGACTCAGTGCCAGTAGTATAGTAGTTACGGTGTCAGCCACATACACTAAGGCTGGTGGGTTTGAGCCCTACCCAGGCCAGCTGAATAATGACAACTGCAACAAAAAATGGCTGGGTGTTGTGGTGGACGTGTGTAGTCCCAGCTACCAGGGAGGCTAAGACAGGAGAATTGCTTAAGCCCAAGGGTTTGAGGTTGCTGTGGGCTGTGGATGCCTGGGCACTCTACCAAGGGCAACATGGTGGGACTCTGTCTCAAAAAAGAAAAAAAAAAAGAATAGGAAGTAATTTTAAATGACCAGCAGCAAACTACAGAAGGAAGAGCCAAAATGTATCCAGAGACAAATTTCCTAACAGTCTATGTCTTCAGAGTTCAGTTAAGTTCATTTGGAGCATAAGGAAAATTTCCTACTGCATTAAAAACAGCGGTTGCACTCCCATTATATGTACTGATATAACTGATCTCTGGAGCAAAGACACACCAAGAACTAATCTTAGCACCATTTCCAGCAGTGTGTCTGTGGGAAAATGTGCTCTGCCTAAATAGAATAAGATTCCATGTTAACTGGCTATGTCGAGAGTACTGTACACATCGTTGAAACTGGGTCTATTTCTTTATTTATAAATCGAGAGGGCTGAATTTAGATAATCTCTCAAGATTATCAAATTCTATAATTTTGTCCAATAAACATATATAGGTGTGAAAAAAATTCAAGATGACACCCTTTTCACTACCAAATGAGCAAAGATTAAACTTTAGCATATCCAAATTTGGAGAAAGTGCTATGAGAAATGCTATCACAGATTATCAGCGACAAAGCAAATTAATAGGTTACAAGAACAATAATGTGTCACTGTGCATCAACAGCTCTCCCAATTTTGTTTGTATGCACAACACACAAACCATCCTCCTTTGCACTGAAGCACAAGATGGGCCCTGATTTGGATACATAACACCCACCTGAGAACCACTGCTTTATGACCCTACCTGGGACTTGGACTTCTAGGACTCCATCATGGAAACTCCTACATATATAAACAGCTAATCACTAGTTATTATTTATAAAGCAAAAAAACAGAAGCTGAGCAAAGGTCCAACACTAAGGGGATGATTATGTTAAAATACATCCAAACAAGACATCACTAAGCATTGTTAGTGACATGGAAAAGGCTTATGCATGTCAAGTGGAAAAGAAAGAATAGGAAGTACTCAGTGTATATTATCATCTTAATATCTATCATGAATAAAAAAGAAAGGAGGAAAATAGGCCAAGTCTTAAACTATCTCATATGGTAAGATAGGTGGTTTTAATTTTTTAATAATTTTATTCATTTTCTAAATTGTCTACAGTAACTATAAATTATTTTTATTAAAGATTTTATGAAACTTATAAGGAGTTATCAGAGAGCATTTTTAACTGAGAAAAATATCATTTGATATCACATTACTAAAAAATTCAAATTTTCTTGAAAGTAAAAATTCCCTACATATTTCTAATGTGATGTACTGAGAACACATTATTTCTCTGATGTTCCTGCCAAAAGTACATTCTATGAGGTAACATCAAAAAGACTTAAATTCTGGAGTCTGCTACCAAACAACTGGCCCATACTCTGCAAAAATGTCAAAGTTGGCTGTGTGCCATGGCTCACACCTGAAATTCCTGCACTTTGGGAGGAGGAGGCAGGGGGATCACTTGAGACCAGGAGTTTGAGATCAGTCAGAGTAATATAGTGAGACCCCCATCTCTACAAAAAATAAAAATAAAGGCTTGCTGCCTCTGTGTAGCTTAAGCAGCTAGGGCTCCAGACACATACACTGGAGCTGGAATCCACGGGTTTGAATCCAGCCCAAGTCTGCCAAACAACGACAACTACGACCAAAAAATAGCTGAGCGTTGTGGCGGGTGCCTGTAGTTCCAATTACATGGGAGGCTGAGGTAAGAGAATTGCTTAAGCCCAAGAGTTTGAGGTTGCTGTGAGCTGTGACACTACGGCACTCTACCCAGGGCGACAGCTTGAGACTCTGTCTCAAAAATAAAATAAAATAAAATAAAATAAAATAAAAAATAAATAAATAATTGGCACATGGTGGTGTGCACCTATAGTCTCAGATACTTGGGAGATTGATGCAGGAGAATTCCTTGAGGCCAGGAGGTCGTGATCTATAATTGTACCATTGTACTCCAGTCTGGATGAAAGAACAAGATCCTGTCTCAAAAAAAAAAGGGCTCGGCACCTGTGGCTCAACGGGCTAAGGCGCCAGCCACGTACACCTGAGTTGGTGGGTTCGAATCCAGCCCGGGCCCACCAAACAACAATGTCGGCTGCAACCAAAAAAAAAAATGGCCGGGCGTTGTGGCGGGCGCCTGTAGTCCCAGCTACTTGGGAGGCAGAGGCAAGAGACTCACTTGAGCCCAGGAATTGGAGGTTGCTGTGAGCTGTGATGCCAAGGCACTCTATTCAGGGTGACAGCTTGAGGCTCTGTCTCAAAAAAAAAAAAAAAAAGACAAATTCATAAAGATAAAACTAAGGAGCTATTTCAAATTAAAGGAGACAAATTCTATGCACATTCCTGAACTGAATTTTGAACAAGAAAACATTTCTGTTTTTGTAAAAGAACGTTATCAGGATGACTAGTGAAATCTGAGTAAACTCTATAGATTCCATAATTTAGAGAATTCAATAACAGTACCATATCAATGTTCATGAGTTTGATAACTGTGTCATGTTTTTAGGAAATGCATTAAAAGTATTTGAGGATAAAGGGACATTCCTACACCTTACTCTCCAACAACAAGTAAATAATGTTGTGGGGGGAAATAATAAATCCAACATGGTAAAAGTTTAGTATCTGGCAAATCTGGATAAAGAGCCTATGGGAATTCTCTATATAATTCTTATGGCTTTTCTGTAACTCTGAAATTATTTTCAAAGAACAAAAAAAAACCCTACAACAATCCCATATTTCAGCCTACCCCTATTTTTACATATGTGAATTATTTCACTTAATAGACCTCTTCATGGCACATATGAAGATCTATTTTATCCCTTTTAAAGACTAGTCTTGCTACTAAAAAAAAAGTGACAACAGACGTTTATGGGTATGAACTACAATTTCCTTATCTCCACAGAACATGTACCTGAAGTGAGAAAAAAAAATACCTAAGTGCTGGGCACGCCTATGGCTCAGTCAGTAAGGCGCCAGCCCCATATTCCAAGGGTGGCGGGTTCAAATCCAGCCCTGGCTAAACTACAACAAAAAAATAGCTGAGCATTGTGGTGGGCACCTGTGGTCCCAGCTACTAGGGAGGCTGAGGCAAGAGAATCGCCTAAGCCCAGGAGTTGGAGGTTGCTGTGAGCTGTGTGATGCCATGGCACTCCACCAAGGGCAATAAAGTGAGACTCTGTCTCTACAAAAAAAAAAAATAATAATAATTTGGCTTGCTTTTATTTTGTTGAAAAATTTTTTGCATCTATGTTCATCAGAAATATTGGCCTATAGGATTTGTTTTTGCTGTTGTTGTGATCTTTTTATGGTTTTAAAAATGTAATACTGTTTATTTAACTTCAAAAACATTTCAGCATTCTAAACATACAAAAAATAACAGAACGTTGCAAATGTGTTTAAGTGCAGAAGGTTCTTGAACTTTCACTGATGCAGTGGCTCTTCCACTTGCCTCTTTGCCAACAATGAAGAGTTCTACAGTTTGTTTTAAAACAAAGTTTAAAAACTACCACACTTAACTAAAAAAAAATCCAAACACTTCTCATGCCAGCTGAACCCCCTTTGTCCATAGCTAGGAATGGCAGCAGAATGCTATATCACTATATACAAAAACAAGACAACCTGAAGTTAAATGGATGCCCACTGCAGTGTCAACAGGTCCAGCTCACAGTGCACGCCCTGAGCTATGGCACCCCCTGAAAGGCATCTTTCCCCATGGCCTTAAGGCCAAGCAAGGAGCAGCAAGAGTTGGTCTCAGTTGTTTTGTTCTTTTTACAAACTATAGATATGTACAGTTGATAACTCAGGATTTCTAGCCAATAACCATATAGTTAACACCACCTTACAAATTAAAAAAAAATGCCAGAAACATCTTTAAATGCCAAGTCACACTAACAGCAAAACGCACAGAGTGAGGAGAACACAAAAGTGCCTTTTCATTTTAAAAATGTTTGGAAATATGTACAACTTTGATACAGTTTCGGGGTGCTCCAGACACCCATGGCCACTTCATTGAAACCACTGACAATCTCTAGAGCATTTTGAGACTACAATACGATCATGATCAAATTTTGTGATTAAACCTAATGAGGGCAATAGACATTTCTTGATTAAGAGATGTGTCATTTATGGCACTCCCCTACTCTAAGGTATTCACAAGGAGACAGATAAACAGTCTTTTATTCATCCTCCTCCTCCTCATCTTCCTCCTTGTCTTCTTCATCTTCCTCTTCCACCTTTTTCCTGGCAACTTTAGTGGGACCCTTTGTGCCATCAAACTTTCCTTTAGGCTTATAGTCAGTGACATCCTTCTCATAGTTCTCCTTCAGTTTGGCTGCCTTAGTGATGTAAGGCTGCTTTTCACTGTCACTTAAGTTATTCCACATCTCACCCAGATTTTTTTTTTTAACTTTTTTTTTTTGTAGAGACAGAGTCTCACTTTATCGCCCTGGGTAGAGTGCCGTGGCGTCACACTGCTCACAGCAACCTCCAACTCCTGGGCTTAAGCGATTCTCTTGCATCAGCCTCCCTAGTAGCTGGGACTACAGGTGCCCGCCACAGCACCCGGCTATTTTTTTGTTTTGCAGTTCAGCCAAGGCCAGGCTTGAACCCGCCACCTTCGGTATATGGGGCCGGTGCCCTACTCGCTGAGCCACAGGAGCCGCCCCTCACCCAGATTTTTTGCCACATCTCCAACAGAGATACCAGGATTTGTAGACTTGATCTTGGGACGGAATTCTGAACAGAAGAGGAAAAATCCAGATGGTAGCCTCTTGGGGACATTAGGGTCCTTCTTCTTCTTTCCTCCTTTAGCTGGGCCATAATCCTTCATTTCCCGATCATAGCGGACTTTATCAGCCTTTGCCATTTCGCCAAATGTAAACTTCTCTTTCCCAGACATTGCCTTCCGCCTTTCAGAGCAATTCTTGGAGAATTCTGCAAAATTTATAGGGACCTCTGGGTTTTTCTTCTTATGTTCTTCTCTGCATGTCTGCACAAAGAAGGCATAGGCAGACATCTTGCTCTTTGTTTTCTTGGGGTCACTTTTAGCCATCTTGACTGTATTGCTCACTAGTCTCTATTGTTGTGATTTGTCTGGTTTTGGTATCAGGGTGATACAGGTCTCATAGAATGAAAATGAGAGTATTCCTGCCTCCTTGATTTTTTTGGATACTTTAAGTAACATTGGAATTAGTTCTTTGAATTAGTAGAATTCAGCAATGAAGTCATTGAGTCCTGGATGGGAGACTTTTTAATTATTGCTTTGGTCTCATTATTTGTTATTAGTTTATTCAGGTTTTGGATTTCTTCCTGGTTCAATCTTTGTTAACTGTGTATGTCTAGGAATTTAACCATTTCTTCTAGGTTTAAAATTTTATTTGGGATATAGTTGCTCATAGTAGTAGCTAATGGTCCTTTGGATTTCTGAAGTATGTAATGTCTCATTTTTTTAACCTCTTATTTTGTTAACTTGGGTCTTCTCTCTTGTTTTCTTGGTCTGACTAAAGGGATATCAGTTGTTTTTATCTTAAAAAAATCTTGTATTATTGATCTTTTCTAATTTTTTTGTTTCAATTTCATTCATTTCTGCTCTGATCTTTATTATTTCTTCTACTAATTTTGGGTTTGACTTGCTCTTATTTTTCTACTTCTTTGAGATGCATTGTTAGGTTGTTTATTTGAAGCTTTTTTATTTGTTTGATTTAGGCACTTATTGCTCTAAACTTTCCTCTTATTCATGCTTTTGCTGTATCCCATAGGTTTTGAAATGTTGTATTTTCATTTTCACTTGTTTTGAGATATTTTAAAATTTTCTTCTTAACCTCTGCATTGACCCATTGGTTATTCAGGAGCACATTGTTTAATTTCCACATGTTCATATATTTTTTAATGTCCTGTTGTTACTGATTTCTGGTTTTATTCTATTGTGGTCAAAGAAAACACTTGTTATGATTTCAATCCTTTTGAATTTTTTTAAGGCTTGGTTTGTGGTCTAACATATGCTCTATTCATCAGAATGACCTATAAGCCAAGGAGAAGAATGTGGATTCTGCACTGTTGGATGAAACATTCTTTAAATATCTATTAGGTCCATTTGGCTTATAGTGCAGGTTGAGTACAATGTTTCTTTGTTGATTTTCGGTCTAGATGATCTGTTCAATATTGAAACTGCAGTTTTGAAGCTTCAATAATCTCTGTATTAGGGTCTCTCTCTTTTGCTTTGATAATATTTGCTTAATATATCTGGGCGCTCCAGTGTTGGGTGCTGATATATTTAGAATTGTTATATTCTCTTGCTTAATTGACCCCTTTATCTTTATATATGGCCTTCTTTGTTTCTTTTTACAGTTTTTGTCTTGAAATCTATTTTGTCTGATAGAAGTACAGCTACTACTGCTCCTTTGGTTTCTATGTGTATGGAATATCTTTTTCCGTCCTTTTATTTTCAGTCTATGTGTGTCTTTATAGGTGAAGTGCATTTATTGCAGATAACATATAGTTCTTTTAATCTCTCTCTCTCTCTTTCTTTTTTTTTCTTTTTTGGTGGAGACAGTCTCACTTTATCACCCCTCTGTAGAGTGCTGTGGCATCACGCAGCTCACAGCAACCTTGCAACTCCCAGGCTTAGGTGCTTCCCTTGCCTCAGCCTCCCTAGTAGCTGGGACTACAGGTGCCCACCACAAGACCTGGCTATTTTCTGTTTTTGCAATTTGGCCGAGGCCGGGCTTGAACCCGCCACCTTCGGTATATGGGGCCAGCGCCCTACTCGATGAGCCACAGGTGCCGCCCCTACATATAGTTATTTTAATCCATTCAACAATTCTACATCTTTTGATTGGAGAATTTAGTCTACTAACATTCAATGTTATTATTGATAGGTAAAGACTTACTGCTGCCATGTCAGTATTTGATTTCTGATTGTTTCCTTTCTTCCTTCATCCCTCCCTCCCTCCCTCCCTTCCTTCCTCTCTTCCTCTCTTCCTTCCCTTTCATCTTCCTTTGTTAAAAGTGATTTTCTCTAGTATTATAATTTCTTGTTTTTATATTTTGTGTATCTATTGTGGGTTTTTTGATTTCAGGTCACCATGAGGATTGCAGAAAACATTTAATAACCAATTGTTTTGGACACATGACAAGTCTCCTTACAAACAAATAAACAAGCAAAGAGAAATCTAACAAATTCCACACTTTAACTCCATCTTCCTCTCCACTTTTTGACTTTTTGTTATTTCCATCCATGTCTTTTTATGCTACCCATCTCTCAAACAGTTGTTGTAGGAATTTTTGATAAGTTTGTCTTTTAGCTTTCTACTCAATATACATAGTATAAGTAGTTTATACACCATAGTTACAGAGTATTCTGTATTTATGTACTTACTTACTGTTACCAGTGAGTTGTATACCTTCAGATGATTTCTTATTGTTCATTATGTCTTTTTCTTTCGTACTGAAGAAAATTTTAGCATTTTTTGTAGGACAGGTCTGGTGTTGATGAAATCCCTTAACTTTTTTCTTTTGTTCCTTTTTGTCCAGGAAAGTCTTTTCTTTCTCCTTCATGTTTGAAGAATATTTTTGTGGAATGTAATATTCTGGGATTAAGGCTTTTTCCCCTTAGCACTTTGAATATGCCCTGCCCCTCTCCTGGCTTGTAGGTTTTCTATGGAGAAGCCTGCTACCAGACATATTAGAACTCCTTTATATATCTTTTTTCCTTGCTTCCCTTAAAAGATTTTCATTATCAGTGACCTTTGGAAGCTTAATTATTAGGTACTTTGAGGTAGTCTTGTTTGGGTTAAATCTCCTTGTGTTCTACGACCCTCTTGTTCTTGAATACTGATATCTTTCTCCAGGTTTAGAAAGTTTTCTGTTATTGTTTATTTGAATAAATTTTCTACCCCAATTTCTCTCTCTACCTCCTCCTTAAGGCCAATAACACTCAGATTTGCTTATTTGAGGCTATTTCCTAGATATTGTAGGGATGCTTCATTGTTTTTTATTCTTTTTCCTTTTTTTAAGTAGCCTCTATTTAAGCTCACTAATTCTTTCTTCTGTTTGGTCAATTTTGCTGTTGAGAGACTGTGATGCATTTCTCAGTTTATCAATTGAAATCTTGGGCTCCAGAATTTCTGCATGACTTTTTTTTTATTATTTCAATCTCTTGGTTAAATTTTTCTGATGGGCTTCTGAATTCCTTCTTTGTGTTGTCTTGAAGTTCTTGAGCTTCATCAGGACAGCTATTTTTAATTCTTTGTCTGGGGATTGTTCACCGGTGCCTTATTTAGTTCATTTGGTGAGGTCATGTTTTTCTAGATGTTCTTGAGGCTTGTAGATCTTTGTTAATGTCTGGGCATCAAAGAGTTAGGTATTTATTTTAACCTTCACAGTTTGGACTTGGTTGAATTCGTCCTTCTTCAGGAGACTTTCCAGATATTCAAAGGTGATTGAATTCTGTAATCTAATTCTTTGGTCACTGCAGCTGTATCAGCACTGGGGCTGCCCCAAGCTCAGTGATGCTGTGACTCTTGTAGACTCCTTACGGTAATGTTTTGGTGAAGTTCAGTAAGACATGGGAGAATTTCCTGGATTACAAGGCAAAGCCTCTCATTCTCTACCCTCACTCACTGTGCTGGGCTGCTGGAGCTGGGGGAGGAGTGACATGGACACTTCTTTGTGGCCACCAGTACCAGGTTATACCTGAAGCTAGCCTAGTCTCACCCAAAGCCCATTGTGACTGTTGCCTGGCTACCTCTGATGTTTATTCAAAACCCAAGGGCTCTTTAGTCAGCAGGTGTTGCATCCTACCAGGACTGGTTCCTTCCCTTCAAGGCAGCCTGTTTTCTTCTGGCCCAGGGTGGGTCCAGAAATGCCATCTGGGAACTAAGGCCTAGAGGCTTCAGGAGTCTACTTGGTGCTTTATTTTACTGTGGCTGAGCCAGTACCTAAGTTGCAAGATGAAGTCCTCTGGGCTCATCTATTCCCTTTCCCCAAGTGGAAGAAGACTCTCCTTTAGGCATACAACCTATAGTTGGGGGAGGGGTGACACGGGCACTAACTTGGCCACTGCTGGTGTCTCATAGGATCATGTGCACCTTAGGTCCACTGGTCCTGAGCCAGCACAGCTACAGGAATTGCCCAAGGACTGCAGCCCTTGTGATCTGACTGCCTCATAAGTTTAGTTTGGGCCCCAGGCTGCATTTTGTCAGCCAGGGTTGGGGCTAGCCAGAACTTGGATATGGAGGCAGAGGATTTTCCTCTGGTGGAGTTGGTCTAAATACTCCTCCTGGCAGAATTCTTTCCTGTGATGTGTTCCCCTATGCCAAGGCAGCCCTGTGTTTCAATGCAAAGCCCCACAATCACGTCATTCCCACTCTCCCAGGCACACAGATTCTCTTTTTACCTGGTGAGCTGGTGCAGCACTGCCAGGGAATGGGAGAAGGCTGGAATAAGCAATGCAAGACTTCTTTCCTGCCCTCTTCCGTGCCTATTTCCTTGATAAAATGTTAAAAACAGGCAGTGTGATCATCCATCTGATGTTGGGGTCTTCTGAAGGTGTTTACTTGCATGGATAATTATTGAATTTGGTGTTCATGCAGAGGGACAATTGCGGGAGGTTTCTGTTCAGCTGTCTTGTCCCCCCCCTCAGTAATTCAGGGTGGTTTTTTTTTTTTTGAGTAAGGAATCACCAAACTTTAGTTCTTGAATAAAATTTATTAACAAAATAATCGAGTACCTACTATGTACCAGGTACTATTCTGGATGCTAGGGATATAAGAATGAATTATACACATAATCTCTTGCTGTCATAGACCTTTTATCCTAATGGCATAAATAAATATGAAGAATGGCAGGTGGTGGTAAGTGCTACAGTAAATAATCTCCAATGGTAGCCATGGTTATCAATTCCTTCCCTCCTTGCACATGCATGCTACTCCTTCCACCAAATAATGGAGTCTATTTTCTCTTTCATCTTTCTGGTCTGGCCTTTGTTTTTTTCTTGACCAAGGGTATGTTGCAGAAGTTTTTGGCTTTTCAGTTCTGGGACTACCTTTTAAAAAGCCTGGCAATTTCCACTACATCTAAGGAAGAAGCCAGTTACTATGGAAGAAACTCGACTACCCTGAGACCACTTTGCAGTGTGGAATTCTAAGCTAGCCATGTGTAGAGTCCATCATTGAGAGACCTGATAAACCCAGATGACAGCAAGAAGTGATACCCTTTACATTAATTCCATCCCAACTGAGGCTCTAAAATGCCTGAAGTTCTATCCTACAAAATTGTGAGTAAATAAGGTGGTGATTCTTTCAAGCCACTAAGTTTTGAGATGGCTTGTGATATGGTTTGGATGTTTGGCTCCCTCCAAACCTCATGTTGAAATTTGATCCTCAGTGTTGTGAGGCCTTGTGGGAGGTGTTTGGGTCATGAGGGAAGATCCCTTATTAATAGCTTGGTACCCTCCCCATGATAATGAGTGGGTTCTCACTTTATTACCTCATGGAGGAGCTGGTTATTTGAAGGAACCTGGTTCTACCTCCTCCCTCTCTTGCTCACTTTCTTACTATGTGAACACACCTGCTCCCCCTTTGCCTTGCCTTGGAAGTTTCCTGAAGCCCTCACCAAAAGCAGATGCTGACACCATATTTCTTGTAAAGTCTGTAGAACCATGAGCCAAATAAACCTTATTTCTTTAATAAATTATCCAGCCTCAGGCATTTACTTGATAACATGGCAAAATGGACCGAGACACCTTGTTATGCAACAATAGATAACTGGGACAAATGCTCAGGAGAAAAATAAATCAGGGCAAACAGACAGAAAGAGGCAAAGGTGCTATTTCAGTGGGGATGGTCAGGGAGGGGCTCTCTGATAAGGAGACATTTGAGCTGAAACCTGAGGGCAGTGAGGGACCAGACTATTTTGCAATTTTCCATGAGTACATTCCAGGTGGAACAAACAGCAAACACTGACACCGAAAGGCAGGAAATGTTTGGCACATTCTGAGAACAGCACAGAAGCCAGTGTGGATAAAGCACAGTAGGCAAGAAGGAAACTGGTAGGAAATTTGGGCAGAGGAGTGGCAGCACCACATCATCTAGGGGCATGACAAGGACTCTGAGTTTGACTCAGGAAGTTTTGAGCAGAGGTGTGACATGATCTGATTTACATGTAAAAAGGCTTGCTTTGAAGTGGAAAACAGAATGCATGGAAGACAAGAACGGAAGCACTGCAACCAGTTAGAGTGCTATGCCAATAATTCAGGTAAGAAAGGGTATTAGATTGGACCAGAAAGGTAGCTGTAGAAATGATGAAAAGTAGTTGGATTTTGGATTAATTTTAAAGATAGGGCCTACAGGAAGTATTGGTGGATTGGATTGGGGTAGGAGGAAAAGAGTGGAATCAAAGCACCTGGCAGAATAACACTTCTGTTTACTAACATGAGTAAGAATGAGGAAGGAGCAAGTTTGGACACAAAAACTGAATTTGGTCCTGCAAGTATTTAGTTTAACTAATGTGGTTCAATATGCAAATCTGAGGTTAAAGAAAGTGGTCATGGGCTGTTTTCTGCGGTGCCTAGGAGGCATTCAGACACTTCAGGATGAAGCTGAATATCTCCTTCTCAGCCACTGGCTGCCAGAAACTCATTGAAGTGGACGATGAATGCAAACTTCATACTTTCTATGAGAAACACATGGCCACAAATTGCTGCTGATGCACTGGGTGAAGAATGGAAGGGCTATGTGGTCTGAATCAGTGGTGGAAACGACAAGCAAGGTTTCTCCATGAAGCAGGGTGTCTTGACCACGGCCGGGTCCGCCTGCTGCTGAGTAAGGGGCATTCCTGTTATAAACCAAAGAGACCTAGAGAAAGGAAGCGCAAATCTGTTCAGGGTTGCATTGTGGATGCCAATCTGAGTGTTCTCAACTTGGTTATTATAAAAAAAGGAGGGGAGGAGCCAAGATGGCAGTCTGTAGCCAGCTTTCTGCAGACGCTCCTGTCCAGAAGGAGAGTTAAAGGACAGAAATTTGGTGAGAAAGCCAACGGTTTGGAGCTGAGCCAAGAGACAAGGTCGAGGAACGCACATCAACACTGCTGGAGCGACCTGCGACCCCAAGGATACAAATAAAAGGTACAGAGCACATCACCAAGCGGACGGGAGTCCCCTCCCCC
>CAUYON010066175.1:0-10847 GCA_963573935.1 Arctocebus calabarensis | reverse complement strand
TCCCTTTTTTTTTCTTGAGATAGCGCCTCAAGCTCTTGTCTTGGGTAGAGTGCTGTGGCATCAGAGCTCACAGCAACCTCCAACTCCTGGTCTCAAGCGAGTCTCCTGCCTCTGCCTCCCAAGTAGCTGGGACTACAGGCACCTGCCACAACGCCTGGTCATTTTTTGTTGCAGCCATCATTGTTTGGTGGGTGCAGGCTGGATTCGAACCTGCCAGCTCAGGTGTACGTGGCTGGCGCCTCAGCCACTCGAGCCACAGGCGCTGAGCCGTTTTGTCCTCTTCTTTACTGAAAAGGTGGTGTGCTATATATACTGTTTTGCCAGTGATATTGTCTTTTCTTTCACTAATATCTCCTGGATGTCACTCCATATCAGTATATATATATCTTCCTTATTTCTTTTTTACAGTTGAATTATGCCCTAATTTGTGGGTTTTTCATACTTTAGTCATCCATTTCCCTACTGACAGATGTCTGGGCGATTTCCAATCTTTTGCCCTTACAAATAATGTTGAAATGCCTAACTTATGACTATATCGCTTCTTGTGATTTTTGTTTGTTTGCCGATGTGTGTATCCCTGGCATAGAGTCTGAACAATGGGATTACTCAATTAAAAGATTAACACATGTGGGATTTCTCCAGAATGTTCCCAAATTCTCTTCTGTCAAGTTCATATTATCTTGTATTCCCATTAACAATTCATGAGAATTCCTCTTTCCTCCAGAGCCTCACCTAGTGTTTGATGTCAAAGTCTTAAATTTTTATCAATTGGATAGGTGAGAAATATTATGTTAGTGGAAACTTTTCTATTTTTTTTTTTTTGAGACAGAGCCTCAAGCTGTCGCCCTGGGTAGAGTGCTGTGGCATCACAGCTCACAGCAACCTCCAATTCCTGGGCTCAAACGAGTCTCTTGCCTCTGCCTCCCAAGTAGCTGGGACTACAGGCGCCCGCCACAACACCCGGCTATTTTTGTTTGGGTTGCAGCCATCATTGTTGGTTGGCGGGCCCAGGCCGGATTCGAACCCACCAGCTCGGGTTTACATGGCTGGTGCCTTAGCCCGCTGAGCCACAGGCGTCGAGCCAGTGGAAACTTTTCATTTCTCCTTTTCTAAGGCTGAGTATCCTTTCATATCATTGAAGAACATTTGCTTTTCATTCCCTGTAACTCTCACCCATTAAACAAAATAAATTATAGACTTTTCTCAACTTCTAGGCGCTCTCTCTATTGATTATTTATCTGTGATATAAGTGTAAAATATTCCCAGAGTGTAGTATTTGCCTTTTGCCTTTACTTATAGTATTTTCACCATTTATTAATTTTTTTTTTTGTAGAGACCGAGTCTCACTTTGTTGCCCTGGTAGAGTGCCGTGGTGTCACACAGCTCACAGCAACCTCCAACTCCTGGGCTTGGGCGATTCTCTTGCCTCAGCCTCCCCAGTAGCTGGGGCTACAGGCGCCCACCACTATGCTGGCTATTTTTCTGTTTTGCAGTTTGGCCGAGGCCAGGTTTGAACCCGCCTCCTTTGGTATATGGGGCCGGCATCCTACTCGCTGAGCCACAGGCGCTGCCCGGTATCTTCACCATTTAAAAGATTGTTGTTGGCTCACACCTGAATCCCATTACTATGGGAGGCTGAGGAGGGAGAATTGCTTGAGCTCAGGAGTTCAAGACTTGCCTTAGTGAGAGTGAGACCCTGACTTCTAAAAAAATGGAAAAACCCAGCCAGGCGCGTGGCAAGCACCTGTAATCCCAGCCCAAGTCTGAGGTTGCAGTGAGCTACAATGGCACTGTACTCTGCTCAGGGAATAGGGTGGGACTCTGTCTCAACAACAACAACAAAAGATTGTTACTGTATTGTTTGATGGTTGAATTGACATTTATTTTATTTTATTTTATTTTTGCACTTTTGGCCGGGGCCAGGCTTGCACCTGCCACCCCCAGTAAATGGGGCCAGCGCCCTACTCCTTGAGCCACAGGTGCCACCCGACAATGTTTTTTTAATTGCTTCTAGATTTCATATCATAATTAATAAGAGTTTTCTCTACTCCTAGATTACAAAGGAATTCACCCATGGGATTTTTCCTTCCTTTAGTACTTACGTAATTTAATTAATAAAATTTAGATCTTTGGTCCGTTTGGAAATTATCTTGTGTGATTTATAGATGGAATTTGTTTTCTTTTTTCTTAGGTATCTACAATAGTGCTTTTGAATCAGTTTGTTGAGAAGAGTGATGTCCTTGTTTTAGTTTAAAGTAAAATAGTTATTTTTTTCTTTTTCGGGTCAGCAGGCCCGGGCCAGGTTCGAACCGGCCACCCCCAGGACACAGGGCTGGCACTCTAACCATTGAGCTACACGCACCCAGTTTAAAGTATCTTTTTCAAATTTTCAGCACCTTGTGGTTGCTGGCTAGCATTTAAGAATCTTTTTTAAAGTTACAAGGGAACATTGTAGGAAATAATCCTTACCTTATTTTGTTCATGTTGTAACTGTCCCTACTCATAGTCTGGTTGTCACACCTGTGTGATAAATGACATTCATAGGAAGCCGGAAAGAGTAAACTCTACTTGTCAGCCAAGCTGAAGAGCTTATAAGAATGTACGCTTCCTCTCCACTGCTGATGCAATATCATATACCATCTGTATATAACTGGGGACAGGCAAATTTATCATTCGCTGTTGACAAGCATGACCGGTCACATGCAAGACGAAACTTTCCCCTAGAACACACTCTGTCCTTGATTCCCAACCAGGGAGAGCTACTCTAAGTTACTCTTAGAAATGTCATTGCTGACACTTAAATTAATTCAGAGTATTGCAAGTAATGCTTCTGACCTACTTCAATAATTTTTTTTCTTTTTCTTTTTTTTTTTTTTGACAGAGTGTCAAGCTGTTGTCCTCAGTAGAGTGCAGTGGCGTCACAGCTCACGGCAACCTCCTACTTTTAGGCTTAAGCGATTCTCTTGCCTCAGCCTCCCAAGTAGTTGGGACTACAGGCACCTGCCACAATGCCTGGCTATTTTTTTGTTGCATTTGTCACAGCTGTTTAGCAGGCCCAGGCCGGGTTTGTACCCACCATTCTCAGTGCATGTGGCCGGCACCATAAAGACTGTACTACGGGCGCCAAGCCTACTTCATTAATTTTTAAATCAGAATTTATAATGACAATAGTAGAATAGAATGAAACTCCATTTGTGAACATTGCTTAAGCATTTTGAAGGGTGATAAATACATCAAACTCAAACAGAAAGGGAATTATTAACATTTTTATTAACAGATGAACATTTTCCCCTATGATTTTGTCATACTGTCTACGATTCTTTTTTTTAGTTTTTGGCCAGGGCCGGGTTTGAACCCGCCACCTCCTCCATAGGTGCCACCCTGTCTACGATTCTTTACTTGTTAAAAATAACATAAGTGTGGGGCAGCACCTGTGGCTCAGTGAGTAGGGAGCTAGTCCCATATACCGAGGGTGGCGGGTTCGAACTGGGCCCTGGCCAAACTGCAACAAAAA
This sequence comes from Arctocebus calabarensis, assembly GCA_963573935.1. Taxonomy (NCBI): domain Eukaryota; kingdom Metazoa; phylum Chordata; class Mammalia; order Primates; family Lorisidae; genus Arctocebus; species Arctocebus calabarensis. The sequence continues at coordinate 7,333 of CAUYON010066175.1, read as the reverse complement.
ATAGCTGGGTGTTGTGGTGGGCGCCTGTAGTCCCAACTACTTGGGAGGCTGAGGCAAGAGAGTCGCCTAAGCCCAAGTTGCTGTGAGCTGTGATGCCACAACACTCTATCGAGGGTGACAAAGTGAGACTCTGTCTCTAAAAAAAATAAATAAAAGAAAGACATCATATGCTTTCTCCAGTATATGTAGACAAAGGATTTGATAAAATTTAACACACATTTATGATAAAGCTTAGCAAACTAAAAACATACAGCAAGTATTTTAATGGTGAAAGTGTTTCCTTGGCCGTCAGAAACAACACAAAGATATTTGCTATCAAGTTAGGGTGTATGGCCCACCCCTTGAGGGTGGGACACAATTATAAGACGAACTACTTAAATACAAACAGTGTAAGCTAATTCTTTGACCCCTCAAATTAACCTAAAACAAGAAAAAATAAAATAAAGTAAAAAAAAAGAAAAGAAAAAGATATCTATTATGATCATAACTCTTCAACATTGTGAGGGAGTCTAGGAAAATATAGTAAGACAAGAAAAAGAGTGAGAAAATAAATAAGAAAAATATAAATTGCAACAGAGAAGAGCCGTGTGTGTGGAGGGTATAATAATAAATCCATAAGAAAATATATACATTCTGGAGGTACATAATATGCAAATATTGCAATGCAAAATAGTAAACTAAAAGGTTTCTGGCTGGCTATCTAGTTCTTTTCCTTCTTTTAGAAAAAACTTGAACAACACAGATTTGGAGACTAGTATTTTTACTTGGATGCCTGCCTTTAAAATCTCTAGCCAAGGCTCCGCGCCTGTGGCTCAACAGGCTAAGGCGCCAGCCATATATACCTGAGCTGGCAGGTTCAAATCCAGCCCGGGCCTGCCAAACAACAATGACGGTTGCACCCAAAAAATGGCCGGGCATTGTGGCGGGCGCCCGCAGTCCCAGCTACTTGGGAGGCAGAGGCAGGAGACTCAGCTTGAGCCCAAGAGTAGGAGGTTACTGTGAGCTGTGATGCCACGGCATTCTATCCAGGGTGACAGCTTGAGGCTCTGTCTCAAAAAAAAAAAAAAAAAATCTCTAGCCAAAAATCCTGCTCCATTTATAAGATTCAAGAATAACAGGCCTCCTGTTCCAACAAGGGGCCCTGTAAACCTATCTTGCTCTTCCTCAGTAAACCTTGTTTAGTGCTTACCTGGAAATAATAATTTAAAAAAAGAATAATAAAAATAAGTTTATATGTTGCAAGTAGAACTGATGATAAAATCAGAAAATCTTGTTTTTGAAAGAGACTTTAAAGATCATCTCGTTCAAAAGGCAATCCCTTTAATGTTTGCAAGTACAGGGCTGGGATGACAGCCACCCCAGGCAGGAACGTAAGAATTGCTTCCTCTATATTGATGCGCCAGACAATGGAAATGATGTTAAGGGCACATGTCAAAAAGGAAGGACCCACTCAGGGTGACTAATGGTGGCTGATTCCACATAGGTGCACGCTTCCTAAATGGTACACTAGCACCAGCTAGTGGCAAGAATTAAAGAAGACATCCCTGCCAGGTAAAATGGAACACTGGTCATCAAGAAATCTTACACCTCTTTCTGGAGATTAGTAGGATGTAAGCACTCCAATTTGTGAAAATAATCAACACAGGGAATCCCATAATGGCATAAACGTATTCATGATCTATGTACAAATGACTTAATAAAAAAATAAGAAAAATAAATAAAAATATAAAGAAATCTTACCCCTCGAGGTCAACCTCTTTTTAGGTCCTTTCCACAGTCCATAATTTTTACCCTCTTGACTAAATAATACAGACAGGTGTCTTTATTTAAAATGCTGAAGGGTGCTGCTCCACTGCAAAACCAAGGAGCAACTTGTACAACGTGGTATAAGAATCCTGGAATGAATGGATGAATGATAGGAAGGAGATAGGGATAAATCAAGACGGGAATGAAAAGTCTTTGAATTTTGGAAAAACTGCCCCTTCATCTGTACAGCCTTCACAGAACTTGTCAGTACGTAGCAGTTTCTTGGTATTTCACCTGAATTCAACCTGAAGGATACTCCAGCTGTCCTTGATGGCAGTTATTAACTGTCCGATCGCAGCCCATTCATCACATCTTAACACTGGGCCTGGAAACATGAAATTTCAAACAGCCTCACCAATCATCGTCTATGAGCCAGCTCTGACAATGTCCCAACATCCTGCTGGATCTACGCAGGCCGAGAATCAAGGCCTTCTATGGCAAACTTGACCCTGGTCGCTACGTTGGTAGCTAGCCTGCTTTGCCACTGTTACTGCTTACACGCCCAGGAAATCTAAAGAGTCAACAAAAGTACAGAGAGCATTAATTCATGATTATGAGGCAGAATTCAACTAGAAGAAATAGCTATCTTTTGTAGTTACAAACAAAAGGATTAGAAAATGCACCATTGTTACACAAAGAAGGTTCCTTCATTTACTTTTTAGTTCATTATTTATTTTTATTTATTTTTTTGAGACAGGGTCTGACTTTCACCCTCGGTAGAAGGCCATGACCTCGTACTTCACAGCAACCTCAGACTTCTGGGCTCAAGTGATCCTCTTACCTCAGCCTCCTGAATAGATAGAACTACAGGCTCTTGCCACGGCGCCTGGCTATTTCTAGATCTCACTCTCACTCCTGCTGGTCTGCAATTCCTGAGCTCAAGCGATGAGCCACCGTGCCCAGCCCCAGAAGGTTCCTTTAGAACTAAAATCCCAGGAATAAGAATTATCTTGTTGAAATTTAAACTTGCATTTTAGAAGATCCTTATCAAAAAAAAACAACTTTCAGCTCGGCGCCTGTGGCTCAAGTGGCTAAGGCACCAGCCACATACACCTGAGCTGGCGGGTTCGAATCCAGCCCAGGCCAGCCAAACAGTGATGGCTACAGGGCGGCGCCTGTGGCTCATCAAGTAGGGCGCCAGCTCCACATACCGAAGGTGGTGGGTTCAAATCCGGCCTCGGGCGAATTGCAAAACAGAAAAATAGCCAGGCATTGTGGTGGGCACCTGTGGTCCCAGCTACTCGGGAGGCGGAGGCAAGAGACTCGCTTGAGCCCAGGAATTGGAGGTTGCTGTGAGCTGTGATGCCAGAGCACTCTATTCAGGTTGACAGCTTGAGGCACTGTCTCAAAAAAAAAAAGATGGCTGCAACCAAAAAAAAAAGCCAGGCACTGTGGAGGGCGCAGGTGGTCCCAGCTACTTGGGAGGTAGGAGGCAGGAGACTCACTTGAGCCCAGGAGTTGGAGGTTGCTGTGAGCTGTGATGCTACAGCACCCTATACCCAGGGCAACAGCTTGAGGCTCTGTCTCCAAAAAAAAAAAAAAGGAATAACATTACAGGTAGAGTATTCCCCCCCCATGGTATTCCCAGAATCTGATATGTATTTTAGAGAGACACACATAGTGTGTAATGTATTTGTATTAGGAAACAATAGATATGTGTCCACATGGATATATTTATAAAATCCAAACAATTGAGCTCTTGTCGGTGGGTTTTTGGCCTCTGAAAAGTGATTGGCTCAACAGTAATTGGCAATACTTTTTCTTTTTTGAGACAAAGTCTCACTTTGTCACCCTCAGTGGAGTGCCGTGGTATCAAAGCTCACAGCAACCTCAAACTCTTGGGCTTACGAGATCCTCTTGCCTCAGCCTCCCAAGTGGCTGGGACTACAGGCGACTGCCACAACACCCAGCTAATTTTTAGAGATGAGGGTCTCACTCTTGTTCAGGCTGGTGTTGAACATGGGAGCTCAGGCGATCCACCACCCTGGCCTCCCAGAGTGCTGGGATTATAGGTGTGAGCCACGACACCCCGCCTGGCAATACTTTCTAAACAATGTCCTTTAATGACTGGGGCTTATATGACCTGCAATGTTACAGTCCTGGGTCTTGCTGAATTCCATGGTGACAATGAATTCTTCCACAGCTCACTTGTTATTCATGGATGGAATGAAGCAACTTACAGACTGTAATCTCCAAGAGTCAGACTGTCAACTTGTACGCCTTCTTCCGAGGCAGAAATAGTCAAGGGAATCACTGACATAGACTTGAACTAAGCATGGCATCCAATCAGAGGGAGTCTGAGGCTGCCATATGCCTTAATGCCAGTGCTCAGAACCAAGATCCTGGGTCACTGACACCAGTGTCTACGGCCCGTGGGGCCACCGCTCTGATCACATTCACACATCCCTTCATTCATTGCTACGTTCATTTGTTCAATGCACGACGATTTGAAAACTGACGGTAGATGCTGAAACGTCAGAGGTAAATTAGTAACAGCGGCAGACACTACACGTGGTGCATGTCCAGACTGCAAAAATTAGGTCAACTGAAGGAGGTGGTCAAGGTTTTGAGTTGGTTAGCTAGGAAGGCTCTACTGTAATTAGTTTGGGCTTTGGTTTGTAAATTCATGAAAAAAGTGCTTAGATTTCTAAACTACAGGGATCTATAAGGTTTATCTCATTTAATCTTCACAACAATGATAGGAGGTGGATACTGTTACTATCTTTATTTTACAAAGCTCATGCATCTTTATTTTTATTTATTTTTTTTGAGACAGAGCCTCAAGCTGTCACCCTGGATAGAGTGCTGTGGCATCACAGCTCATAGCAACCTCCAATTCCTGGGCTCAAGCAAGTCTCTTGCCTCTGCCTCCCAAGTAGCTGGGACTACAGGCACCCGCCACAACGCCCGGCCATTTTTTGGTTGCAGCCATCATTGTTGTTTGGCGGGCCCAGGGGCTGGATTCGAACGCCAGCTCAGGTGTATGTAGCTGGTGCCTTAGCCCATTGAGCCACAGGCGCCGAGCTGGCTCACGCATCTTTAAAAAAAAAAAAAATAGGCCAAGTGCCGTAGCACATGCCTGTAATCCCAGCACTCTGGGAGGCCAAGGCAGGTGGATCACCTGAGCTCACAGGTTTGAGACCAGCCTGAGCCAGAATGAGACTTTGTCCCTAAAAATAGCCAGACATTGTGGCAGGCACCTGTAGTCTCAGCTAATTGGGAGGCTTTTGATTCTCAAAAGAGAATCATTTGAGCCCAAGAGTTTGAGGTTGCTGTGAGCTGTGATGCCATGGCACTCTACCGAGGGCAACAAAGTGAGACTCTGTCTCAAAACAAAACAAAAAACCTCCCACAAACAATAACTTTTTTATCTTCTCACCTAGCAATTCTGCTTCTAGAAAGATTGTTTATAATAGCAAATAAAGTCGGAACAACCTGCATACCCATCAAAGAAAGAATAGATAAAATACTTGAAGTAGTTTACATGCTCATGAATGTTTGAAAAATAACATCAATTTTTTTAAAATGCTAAAGACCCATATACCATATGATAACAGTTTTAAAACTCAACACAAATAAAAGAATAACATTGTTTGATGACAGATAGCTTACATAAGAACATGTTTGCTTTTTAAAGTCACAGAGTAGTAAATACAAACTTTAGGATAATGGTCAACTGGAGGGCAGCATCTAAGGAAGCAGAGAAAAGGGATTAGAGAGAAGCATTCAAGTGGATGTAAGGCTTTTGGTAATGGCTTAATTCAAGAGTTGACAAGCTACAGCCAGCAGGCCAAATCTGGCCCTCCAACTGATTTTGTAAATAAAGTTTTATTTGAACAGAGACACACCAGTTGGTTGACATCCTGGCTATGGCTGCACTCATCCTACAACTGCAGACATGAGTAGTTGCAATGGAGACCACGTGGTCCATGAAGCTGAAGTACTTCCTGTTTGGCCTTTTATAGGAGAAGTTTGCTGTGACCTCTGTTCTTGCCTTAGATTGGGTAGTTGATTCTTCTCTTTAATAGCTGTGAAACCCTCACCTTTCTGGGCCTTGTCTGCCTCTTTAACTAATGTTTGTAAAGTGGATTAGTGGTTTCTTGCAGGGAGGGTGTGAGAATATGGGAATGGAGACAGACTGTTAATGGGTACCAAGTTTTATTTAGGTGGACAAAAATGTTCTGAAATTAAATTGTGGTGATAGTTGCATACCACTATGAATATACTAAAAGACAGAATTGTATACTTTAAGTAGGTAAATTGTATAATATGTGAATTTAATTTTAATTAAAAAAAATTTTTTTTTTAGAGACAGAGTCTCATTTTTCCTTTTTTGAGACACAGCCTCAAGCTGTCGCCCTGGGTAGAGTGCTGTGGCATCACAGCTCACAACAACCTCCAGCTTCTGGGCTCAAGCAAGTCTCCTGCCTCCACCTCCCAAGTAGGTGAGACTACAGGCACCCGCCACAACGCCCGGCTATTTCTTGATTGCAGCCATCATTGTTGTTTGGTGGGCCCAGGCTGGAGTCCAGCCTGCCAGCTCAGGTATACGTAGCTAGCGCCTTAGCCACTCGAGCCACAGGCACTGAGTGATGTGAATTTTATTTTTAAAACAAGTAACACTAAACAACAGATTACTTAGGGATATATACATGTGTAATGAAAACTTATTTTTCTAGCAAGGAAGAGAAGCCACAGATGGAGAGAAAACACTTGACTGGGACCCCATGTTGTTGGGAGGAAGACCACAGAGTTTTGGTGCCCTTCTTACAACATCCTATCAAGGGTACATACTATCAATATCAATTGGATTTATCACTGTTGATGTTGACCTTGGCCACCTGGCAGAGGCAGTGCTTGTCAGGTGTCTCCACTATAAATTTACTCTTTTTTCTTTGCCTTTTCCATTCTTCTTTGGAAAAAAAGTTACTCTGCAAGTAACTAAGTAACTCACACTTAAAGACTGGAGAGTTCTGTTTCACCTCCTCGTGGGTATCTACACAAATTATGGCCGAACCTCTGTAAGTGGACCACCCAAGGGACTGTAGTAGACTGGTCAACATACAGGGGTGGTCAACATGAGGAATGAGCCCTGCTGTACTGATACTACGTGTTTGTCCAGTCTACAAAAATTAGGTCAACTTATAGAGGTGGTCAATGTGGAGAGGTGGTCAGCTATGAAGGTTCTATTGTAGTTATTTTGGGTTTTGGTTTGTAATCAATCCAGTACTACTTCATTTTTGTTACTGAAATTGTCCCAGCTTTGGCCATCGAGATATCTTAGTTAGCTCATGTATATAATCCTTTGACATACCTCCATCATTCTTTTTTTTTTTTTTTTTTTTTTGAGACAGTGCCTCAAGCTGTCACCCTGGATAGAGTGCTCTGGCATCACAGCTCACAGCAACCTCCAATTCCTAGGCTCAAGCGAGTCTCTTGCCTCCGCCTCCCAAGTAGCTGGGACTCCAGGCACCCGCCACAATGCCCGGCCATTTTTTGGTTGCAGCTGTCATTGTTGTTTGGCTGG
>CAUYON010066174.1:0-57196 GCA_963573935.1 Arctocebus calabarensis | reverse complement strand
ATGATCATACATTTAATTTTTTTTTTTTTTTTTTTTTTGAGATGGAGCCTCAAGCTATCACCCTGGATAGAGTGCTGTGACATCACAGCTCACAGCAACTTCCAACTCCTGGGCTCAAGCGAGTCTCCTGCCTCTGCCTCCTGAGTAGCTGGGACTACAGGCACCTGCCACAACGCCCGGCTAGTTTTTGGTTGCAGCCGTCATTGTTGTTTGGCAGGCCCAGCTGGATTTGAACCTGCTAGCTCAGATGTACGTGGCTGGCGTCTTAGCTGCTTGAGCCACAGGCACCGAGCCATACATTTCATTTTTAAAATGTCAGATATCGGAAAAGTCTGTTAGTCCATAGAGATCCCAGCCCTCCTTACCTTTCCTTGTGCTGGTCCTTGTGCAGAATATGATTAGCTGTGTGCTGTTCAAAGTAGTACTCCTCCAAGTTAAGCAGCAGCAAGGAAAATCTAAATGTGGGGGGTAAAAACAAACAATTTGCTTTCATGTTTATTTTTTAGAAAGCAGAAGAAAGCTTGGTATTTAAAACATTTGCTCCGGCTCGGCGCCTGTGGCTCAACAGGCTAGGGCGCCAGCCACGTACACCTGAGCTGGCGGGTTCGAATCCAGCCTGGGCCCGCCAAACAACAATGATGGCTGTAACCAAAAAATGGCCGGGCGTAGTGACGGGCGCCTGTAGTCCCAGCTACTTGGGAGGTGGAGGCAGGAGACTCACTTGAGCCCAGGAATTGGAGGTTGCTGTGAGCTGTGATGCTACAGTACTCTATCCGGGTGACAGCTTGAGGCTCTGTCTCAAAAAATAAATAAATAAATAAAACATTTGCTCCTGGCCCAGCCAGGTGGCTCACATCCTAGCGCTCTGGGAGGCCCAGATAGGAGGATCCCTTGAACTCAGGAGTTCCAGATCAGCCTGAGCAAGATCGAGACCCTGTCTCTACTAAAAATGAAAAACTAGACAGGCACTGCAGAGGGCACCTTTAGTCTCACCTACACAGGAGGCTGAGGCAGGAGGATCACTTGAGCCCAAGAGTCTGAGGTTGCTGTGAGCTATGATGACATGATACTCAACCCTGGGTAGCAGAATGAGACACTATCTCAAAAAAATAAAAACTAACATGTTTGTTCCCAAAGTGCTTTCCCAATTCATGATTGAGACTTAGGAAACATGTCCTTCCTAAGCACTTCTCTCCACCAGGCCGAGGAGGAGGATGCGTCCAGACCAGCCTGTCTTGGAGTCAAATAACTGCTGCGCTCAAAATGAAACCATTCACCAAGTGGATGTACTTTACTCAAGCCCTGAATGTCATCAAGTTAAACTGAACAAAACTCAGAGCTTCCTGAATTATCATTTATGCTGTGCCCACAATGAAACATTCACCAGGTGGATGTACTATACTTTACAGAAACCCTGAATATCATCAAATTAAAATGAACAAAGCTCAGAGCTTTCCCACTTACTGAATTCTCATCATTTGTTTCCCCTGGCTGAACAAGCTTGGTTTCTCTGCCGCTCCCGTAATGCTCACCCCCTCCAATGTCCTGTCTTGTGATGCTGAGTTTATCTTGTTACTCTCAGAACACCATTTGCCTCTAGGAAGACAGACCTTTAAAGATTCTGCTGCAATAATCTACCTAAGACAGCTTGGCACCTGTGGCTCAATGGGCTAAGGTGCCAGCCATGTACACCTGAGCTGGCAGGTTCGAATCCAGCCCGGGCCTGCCAAACAACAATGGTGGCTGCAACCAAAAAAAAATGGCCGGGCATGGATGTGGAGAAAAGGGAACACTTCCACATTGCTGGTGGGAATGCAAACTAATTTATTCCTATTCTAAAAATAGATCTGCCATTCGATCCTATAATTCCTTTGCTAGGTATATATCCAGAAGGCCAAAAATCACATCACAATAAAGGTATCTGTACCAGAATGTTTATTGCAGCCCAATTTATAATTGCTAAGTCATGAAAGAAGCCCAAGTACCCATCGACCCACGAATGGATTAATAAATTGTGGTATATTTACACTATGGAATATTTTGCAGCCTTAAAGAAAGATGGAGACTTTACCCCTTTCATGTTTACATGGATGAAGCTGGAACATATTCTTCTTAGCAAAGTATCTCAGGAATGGAAGAAAAAGTATCCAATGATCTCAGCACTACTATGAAGCTATGTACTCAATTTTGATATGTGGACAATTAATGACATGATGGGAATGGGGGAAGTGGAGAGCAGAGAGAGAAAGAAGGAAGGAGGAGTGGGGAAAGGAAGAGCAGAGAGAGGGAAGAAGTGAGGAATGGGGTCTTGGTGTGTGCCACACCTTTTAGGGGCAAGACATGGCTATAAGAAGGTCTTTACCTAACGAATGTAATCAGTGTAATCTGGTTTCTTCTAACCTCAATGAATCCCTAACAATAATAAAAAAAAAAAAACAAAAAAAAAACTGTAGTAAAGTAACATCTCACCTTGTATTTGCTGTATGTCTTTGCTATCACTTTGATTAACTTTGGGCTTGCTGTGCAAATACGGAATTAATTGGCTGATTTCCAGAAAAATATCCATGAGAATTTCCAATGAGATTGCATTAGATTTATACATAAATGTGGGACGATCTGATACTTTTATAGCAGTTTTTCGTATAATGTAATAGCTTAATTTATACGCCACTTATTTATGTTTGTTGCAATTTGTCTCAATCTTCTTTTTATTCCTTTTTATTTTTAAGATAAAGAGTCTCACTTTGTTGCCCTTGGTAGATTGCAGTGGTATCACAGCTCATGGCAACCTCAAGCTCTTGGGCTTATGCGAGTCTCTTGCCTCAGCCTCCTAAGCAGCTGAGACTACAGGTACCCGCTACAACACCGGGCTATTTTTTGGTTGCAGTTGTCATTGTCCTTTGACAGGGCTGGGCTGGATTTGAACTCACCAGCTCCAGTGCATGTTGCTGGCACCCCAGCTGCTGAGCTACAAACACAGAGCCTCTCTCTCAAATTTATTTTATGTTTTTATGACTAGTCTTTGATAAACACAATGTTCAATGTATTATGTTCTTGATGCTTCTGATGCTTTTATATTGCATCATTTGAAAAATGCATTTTCTGATTTTTTGCTTATGTAGGAAAATTAACTTCAGCATATACCTGTATATTGACCTTATCACTAATGTTATTGTATTCACTTATTGATTAGAATATTTGTCTATATTTTTAATATTATATATAAGACATTCACAAATAATCAGTTTTTATCCTTTGACATGTATACATATATATTTCCTTGCCTTAATTCATTGCAGAGGATTTCCAGGATAATGTTAAGCATAAATGTAAAAGTAACCTTTCAACATTCATCTACTAAGTATAATGATGGCTAAGATGATTTAAAAACACATTTTATTACATTGAGAAAGCTGCTTTGTATTCTTTCAGTGCTTCCCCCCACCTTTTAGCTGAGTAATACTTCTTTTTTGCATCTGTTTAGATAATTATATGAAGTTTCTCATTATTCTATGAATCTTGTTCATATTAAATATTGCTAGCTAATTCTTCATTTGTAACTATTTAAACTTTGTTTAAAAATACAATTGGGTAATTTTATATTTTGCAATGTCCTCAATAAATTTTGCTGTTAGGTCCTGCATGTCTTAACAGAAAAGTGCTGTCTTTTTCCTGTCATCTGAAAAAAAAAAATGGAGAAAGTTGCATAGTTTTTTCTTAAATACTGATAGAATTAATAAATAGCCCTTCTACATTGGTATAGTTTTTTTTTTTTTTTTTGCAAAGTCTATTGAAGTGGGAGTTAATTGTTTACAGAGAACTATTTAGGTTATATTTTTATTATGCCTATTTTGAAAATGTTAGTGATTTTAGAATTAGTCCATTCTATTTAAATTTTCAAATTTTCTAGGGAAAACATGCAAAATATACTTATTATTTTTCATTACATTTATAATGTTATTATGTCTTCTTTTCCTGTTAAATTTTATAAGGTATTTAATGGTTTTAGTCTTGTGAAATAATCCTTGCTAAGCAATTTATTGTCTCTACTGTATTTTTTAATTTCTGTTATTATTTGTTTCAATCTCAATTATTCTCCCCTTTGCTTTCTTAGGTTTGGTGTGTGTTTCTTGTCCTAACTTATTAGAATAGGTGCATTGATAGCTGAGTTTTAGCTTTTATTTGATACATATAATTAATGCTACAAATTACTTTTTGGTCTGACTGATTTTAAGATCCCTTTATTAAGGGGTTTTTAAAGGTTGATGTGACTTCATGTCTGTGTGTGTATGTGTATGCCTTACTGTGTGTGTATAAGGCAATGCTGATAAATTTTATAATGGTTCTTAAATCAATGACTAATGACTTCACTAGTTTTGTAATGCTCTTCTTTGCTGTCTCGTCTTATTTACTTCTGTCTGAATTTTCTTTGTCCTCTACTTTGGGGACTCTAATAGCATAAATATTAGACTTTTAAACCATTTTTATTTCTTAGTTCTTTATCAAATTTTCCATCGTGTTTTTTCCAAATTCTCATGTAGTATTTCCTTTGACCTCTTCTATGGTTTATTTTTTATCATGAAGTTAATTTCATATTTCTTTTCAATTCTATAATTTGTACTGATGCACTTTAACAGCTTCCAATTAATTATCAATATTTTTTTCCATCTGAGCACTTAATTTCCAAAATATTTTAATTGTATCTATTTAAAAATCAGAGTCTAATCATGTTCTTAGTTTTATCTCCTGCAGCTATCTTTATATTGTCTAGTTTTGTCTATTGCTGTTTAGAAAATATTATTCCTATGCCTTTGTTTATTATTGTTTTCTTTTTTAATGGTATCCTTCAGAAAGCCTTGTAACTTTTTATTTTATTCCAGATAATGTTGCTTTATGTGATAGTAGTTTTCTGAACATTTGGAAGATTTTTCTTAACTTACTTTTTAATATTTTGTGGCAATGCTTGCATGATGTTTGTATATATAAACCAAAATGTCTCAGATATATAAATTTTTTATATTTAAAGAACTATGTAATTGCCATTGTTTTAAGATATTTTAGCATTCTCAGTCTTTTCAGTAGTGTCATAGAAAGTTCAGAATGTGATTATGAACATAGTGATCTCTGAGTATTAGTCAGTTTTAATTTGTGTATTGTAGTTAAAAAGAAGGTAGTACAAAAGTACATTTGTAAATATGAGAATCAGCAAATTTAAACAAACTGATTTTATTATTGAATTTCTCTGAGATATTAAAATGTGTTTCTACATCTCCAAGAAAGGTATATCTTATCAGATATTGTGATCATCCATGCTGGCATAAAATTTCATATTAATAAAACATCTTGCAGGATAAAATTCCATGCTGTACACTTTTGGGTATTAGACTAAATGAACTTGAGATAACTTCTATCTTTTTCATTATGTGAATTGAAATAATTAAATTTAAGATCAAATAATGGGTCTTGTTAGCAAGTGTCTTTTAGTGTATGAACAGTTTTTCAAAGGAAGATAATGACCATCTGTTTTCTTGCTCCATGGAGAATAAAACAAAAGCTGGTGGAATTTCTGTTTGAGAAAGGGAGATTCAGGTTAGATGTAAGAAACAACTTATTGATAGTAAGGGGTTGTTTAAACACAAAAATTCATTACCAAGAGAACGTGTATAGTTTTTTTCTATGAACATCAGTGGGAATAAGGCAGACAAGCATCTGTTTCAGTGTCTCCGTTTGGTCTGCCCTGAATGCACAGTGTTGGATTATAAAGCCTCTGGAGATACTTTCCATTTTATAGAGATATACACAACTACAGTATAAAGAGAGGGCTCCGATAAAAGAATAAACTCTAAGAAGAATGTTGAAATAAAAGGAAGAAAATTTTAATAAAGTTTTAAGACTTATAACTGATTACATGTTAAATATAAAATTTCCATCCAAGTGCCCATTGACCCACGAATGGATTAATAATTTGTGGTACATGTATACCATGGAATATTATGCAGCCTTAAAGAAAGATGGAGACTTTACCTCCGTTTACATGGATGGAGCTGGAACATATTCTTCTTAGCAAAGTATCTCAAGAATGGAAGAAAAAGTATCCAATGTACTCAGCCCTACTATAAAGCTAATTTACAGCTTTCATATGAAGGCTAAAACCCAATTATAGCACAAGAATATGGGGAAAAGGGCAAGGGAGGGGTGGGAAGGGAGATTGTGGGATCACACCTACGGTGCATCTTACAAGGGTACTGGTGAAATTTACTAAATGTAGAATACCAATGTCTTCAGATAGTGATTAAGAAAATGCCATGAAGGCTATGTTTAACAGTTCGATGAAAATATTTCAGATTGTATATGAAGTCACCACATTGTGCCCCTTGATTGCACTAATGTACACAATTTTGATTTAATAAAAATTAAAAATAAATAAATAAATAAATTTCCATCTTTCATTCTATAGATATTTTAGCATTTTAATCACTTTTTCTTTAGACTATTTTTCATCTTTGTGATATTCAAGCTATATTTTTTGTTTTGTTTGTTTATGCTACATAAACTTTACCAGTATATAATTCATATGCAGAAATAGTCTGTATTTTATAAGTCTATCATTCTAAGATTTTTATAAAACGAATACTTACTTAAATATCACCCAAAAACAAAATAAGAAATGCTTTTATCAGTCAAGGAAGTTTCTCCTCATGCTTCCCAGTTATCCATCACTAATCTCAGACAACTAACAATCTGAACCAGATCTCTCTATATTTATTTTAGTATTGATTAATTTATCACTGTTAATACAGATTGTTTTCAGTTTTTATCTGAGTATATCAGCTCTAAATATTTTTACAGTTGGACCAATATATTTATTGTAAAAATATTTTTATTCGATAACTATTTTTTGCACATGTTTTACTTGGAGTTGCTTAGATACCTATGAGTGGAATTGCAGTTAGGCCATGTCCACTAAGTACAGATTTAACTTTGCAAATACCAAACACCTTCTGAGAACAGCTTTCAATTTTATACTCTCACCTGCAGTATAGTAGGAATTCCAGTTTTTCCACATTCTTATTAACATTTGCAATTTGAAGTCTCTTAAATTTTAGCTTTTTTTAGTGGAGATTAATCATAATTCCAAGATATTACTGATTTTAAAAACCAATTCTGGTACTTATTGAACATTTGTAATTATGATTTTGTAAAATTCCTATCCAACATTTTAAAAAATTGTTTGCCTTTTTATTATTCTTTTGTAGGAGTTTTGCATAAACTGGCATTGAATACATTAATTAAATACAAATAACTGAAGTAATTTTTCCAACTCCGTGCCTTTTTTTTTTCATTTTCTCATCACTGTCTTTTTAAATACCAGTTAAGTCCTATTCATCATGTTTTTCTTTTATGGCTAATATGCTTTTGTGTTCTAAAGTCATCATGACTTTCACAAAACAACATGGATGGCTATTAAAATGGTATGATAAAAATCTCTAAGTAGGATTTTGAATTGGTCTCTTTTTCTCTTTAGTTCTTTTCCCTGATGGGTTCATGTATTTCAATGTTCTGTTGTTAAGTACATATGTTTTTATGATTTTGTGTCTTTGTGGAATTTGTCTTTTTGAGCCTGGCTTATTTCATTATCATAATGACCTCCAATTCCATCTATGCTGCTTTATCTATTCGTTCTGTTTCTTTGTTGCTTTTTTTTGTGTGTGTGTGTGGGGGGGGCGGTTTGCCTAGGGCTGGGTTTAAACTTGCCACCTCTGGCATATGGGGCCCACGCGCTACCCCTTTAAGTCACAGGCACCACCCATGTTGCTATTGTTTTTGAGACAGAGTAAAATGACATCACAGCTCACAGCAAACTCAGACTCTTGGGGTCAATGGTTCTCTTTCCTCAGCCTCTCAAGTAGCTGATACTACAGGTGCCTACCACAAAATCTGGCTTGTTTTGCTATTTTTACTAGAGAAAGGATCTCACTCATGCTCAGGCTGGTATGGAGCACCTAGGCTCAGAAGATCCACCAGCCTCTACCTCCCAGAGTGCTAGGACTACAGGCATGAGCCACCCAACCTGGCTAATCCATTCATTCTTGGCTAGACACTTAGATTGATTCCTTATCTTTGCTATTTGAGTAGCGCTGTAATAAACATACAATTCAGATGTGCCTTTGATATACCAATGTCCTTTTGCTTGGATAGATACCCAGCAGTAGAGTTTCTGAATCCCAAGGTAATTCTATTTTGAACTTTCTAAGAAATCCCTGTACTGTTTTTATAGCAGCTGTACTAATTTGCATTTCTACTAACTGTATAAGAGATCCCTTTTCTCTCCATCCTCACCATAATCTGTTATTTTTGTCATTTCAATAGAGGCCATTCTAGCAGGGGCAAAATGATATCTCACTGTGGTTTTGACTGGTATTTCCATGATTTGTGATTTTGAGCATTTTTTTCACGTCTCTGTTAGCCATTTATATCTTCAGCGGAGAGCTTTTTTGTTAATTTAGCTTCTTGTATCTACTGAGGGTTTTTTTTTTTTGGTTGGGTGGGTTATTTTTGTTTTTTGCTTTATTCCTTATGACATTGTTCATGCATTACTATAACAATTTCATATTTGATAAGGTTGAAGCTCTTTTGGTTGTAAACCTCTGTGACTTTAGTGGAGATCTAAGGTGTGTTGTGTGTGAGGGGCATAAGCATTCTATAATCTCACAATTATCTGTCTGCCTTTTGCTGGGTCTCAGTCCCTGCTGTCATATTGAGCAGGATTATGTAGCATTATATTTTCTAATTTCAGGTTATACAGAAAAAAAATAAATGATTAGATCTATGCGTTATGCTTTCCCCAGGTAGAGAAGTTTCCCATTGAAAGAAGGCTTTCACCATGGAGAATGATTTGATGCCTTGGGTATATTTCAAAATATTACCAACCCTCCTATATGGCAAGATTTTTTTTTTTAATTTTTACCATGAGTTTCTAGTGTAATTTCTTGTAGTAAAACCCACAAAGTATGATATTTCTCCTATGATTGACCACATGAAACCTTAACTTCTGGTTACTGAACCATTTCTCTGAAGACAAATACTTTACAAAGAGTTTATTTTTGCGCTGTGGTTCTTCCTGATTTAAATCCAGTACATCAGCCTATAGGTTTGCCAAACTGCTGCAACAAAATATTTGTGCAGAATTGGGGTCTTGATTTACTTTACTCTGGACAGACTGAAGGTCCCTTTGGATTTTTTCTTGTATTGTATTTTTATATAATATGGTTACAAATAGCAAAGTTAGAATAAAATCTTTAGGAAACAACATGAACCTAAAATCACTTCTCCATGATACTCAACATTGAAATTCACGACCAACTATATTCTTATCATACAAATTCTTGATAACATTTAGCCAAATATCCAGATCTTTCACTAAATTTCCTGGAAATTTTTGTTAATATGTAATTACTTGTTTAAAAAGATAAAAAACCTACATCCTATGTGGAAGGTGAAGAATGGGAATTATAGTCTTCCTCTATAAATATAGATTATTATCATCTCACTAGGTTAATGAGAAAATTAATTCCATTTGAAAACATCTGTTCTTATGACTAATTCATGAAAAAAGTGTTTTAATATATAAAGATATTTCACTTCCAAAATTCCATACGTAATTCATCCAACATAATGTTACATATCTTTGGTTGAGCTAGTGAGGTAATTTTTTTCTTTCATAAGAAAATTTCATAAGAACCACAACTAAAACTATTTAGATATTTATTTTATACTTCACAAGAATACATTACGTGTAAACAATATGTGGTAGTAAAAAGTATATATAATAAATTAAGTAGCAAGTTTACATTTTACAGTATTCCTGATACGGGGATTGAATCATTCCTACCCTTTCCTCCCTTGTATGCACTCTTGCACTTTATCAAGTTTTTAATTGTTAAGGGAGACTAAGTAGGCATAAGCTAACAGCTTTAAGAGGGTATAAAATGCTGTGCAGATAGCAACTTTAAAAATGAATCTTTGATGTGTGTCTTCTTTTCATTTTTGCAATTAATTTCAGCTTTTGAAGCTATTTGGAATTTAATTTAAGTCCACAGAGTATAAAATTATGCATTAACTTGAAATAGACCCATATTAGCACAAACAAGGTTGAAAGATCAACAGGATTCAAGACAAATGTTAATTTCAAATATATAAACTCAACTTTATTGGGGCTTTTAAACCAGCTAGCACATTTGTTCCTAATCAAAGGCTTTAATTTAATCATCAGAGACTGTAAGATGCTTTTTAATTCCACCTCTCTTTGGGGGAAGACAAGCATTTATTGTCACACAGTTTGAGCAAATATCCACAGATAACTCTAAAATACAAATCTGAAGATACTAAGGAGTTTGATGTAAAATTTACCTCTTTGAAGTGAGTGGCATTAGGAGCTGTGAAAAAGAAGTTAGAACAAAAGTTTTGAACATCATGTTTTTTTTGAAATAAATGAGGAGCTTTGGATTGTAAAAACCCTCTGTGTGCCTACAGTAGTAGTATGGTGTTCTGGATGCATATAAAAAGTGAGAAATGCCTTGCACAGATTAGGGATGATATAAAGCAAAACTGGATACCCTCTTCTTAAGTTGGTTCCCTATAGTAATCTTTCCTGCTTCGTATTCTATCATATAAACTCATATCGGCTGTGAAACAGCAAAAAGACGTCCTTTCATTATCGATCCATTCAGTTAGCTTTATTATTGAATTAGATTACCATATCTTTTATCTATCCAATCATCAGACAATTAATTAAATTTGCAGTTGTACACTTTGGAGCTGATATTACTTTCATCATAATGATTAGGCTGAAGTCTTCAGATGTATCACAGTATTAGTGAGGAAAAGTCAAAAACTGTTTTATATACATTATCTTATTAAGCACCAAATCATGTATGTATTATATGTATTATATTTCCTATGATAGGAAAGGACATTTGTTTAAGGTGAGGCAGCTTCAAAGGCAATAAATGCTCTTGATCGTAGATGCACTGAACTTCTACAATTGCAATCATCAATGGTCCCACTGATATCTACTTGTTTCCTCACTGTCTAACCCACTGGCATCTCATTTGTTTTCTTGTAAATTTCAGAATTGGTAAAAATGCTTTCAGAAATGCCTTGAATTGAGTAGCATTCTTAAGTGGTCTGATGCTTGTATCATAAAAATCCATTTTAGATTTCTCCTAAGGAACAAAGACTATTTCCAAAGCAAAAAAAAGAAAAATAGTAATAATGTTTTGCATGAAGTGTAATATCTAATGTGTTTCAACAGGGCTTGTATCTTGATTGATATAGAGATACTTCAGAATAGCATTACAATAGAAGACCTCCAGGCACATGCTTCACTTAGCAGCTACAGTTTCAATTTCCTTTTCAAGTATTTACATTTATGAATCTTGTAGAAAACAATAACCTTGCTCACATTTGCAATGAGCTCTTTTATTCATTAGTTGCATTCGGTGAACAATATTTTATGGTTTCATCAGCCACATGTATTTTCAGAATACATGGGGAAAAAACAGTACAAATGAGCAAACAGATAAAGAAAATGTAAATGACACCAGAGGAAGTCATATAATAGGGAATAATCATGGGCAAATAACAAGAGGAACGCTCTAGGCTGCCGAAAGTGTTTATCTGAGCTTGTTAATAATACTTTATATACTATCATTTTTATGTATTTAACAAGAGAAATACATTTTGGAAAATAAAATTATGCTTTGATCTTTCAGGTTTAGTTTTATGTAAAAGTCACGTTTAAAGAAATTTTGTTGTTTATAATACAAAAAGGTATAATATTATAATATTTAAAGTTTGATTATTTTAGAATTTTACTTAGTGCTTATAAAACATGTTTCCTCTCATTAATTGAAAGATTCTATTATCTCTAAGAGTGTCTTCTTGCTGAAACAATGTTCTTGTGCATGAATAAGTAATTGTTGTTAGATTCATTTTAAATTATAAATACTAATTAATATTTTCTACATTTTTCAGAAAATAAATATGTATTATATTTAAAAATAGGCCACTGGAACTAAGTATATGTAGCCCATACCAACATTACTACCTCTGCAATTGAATTTTTAAAGCTAAAAGCATCAGTTAAGAACATCTCATAGTCTCACTAAAATACAAAGTAAGACCTACAGTATAAATGACAGATATGAGAAATGGAATACAAGTAATATTTAGAAATCTACTACATGAACTAGGAAAATGATATGGAAAGTGATTTACCACATCATTTTAAGCATATGTGACAAGTATGTTTTTCCATGTATTTAAATATCATACATAATATTTCCACTCTCTGTTTCTTTTTTTAAAGTCAAAATATAAAAGTGACCTTTTATGTTATGTCCTGGTTAGTTAACCCAGAAGCACTGGTTAGGGACTGCTATTTCCTGACAGTTTCAGGAAATATCATACCAATTTTGGTTAAGATGCTTTAGATAAGGGGAACTCTGTAAATAATGATGTCAATATAATGCTTTCTTTTCAAATTTCTGTTTTCAAAGTTGGATTGCCTATTTTACTAGGCCTACTATATCTTCAGGTACCTTTTCAATCTTCTAAGTTGCATTTAAGCTATCGAAGTTGTTTCATTTCTTCCAGTCACAGACTTCCTTTTAACATCCATCACAATGAAAACTGACTAAAGAGCTTAAAAGAGTTAATGCTGTTTGGAAAATGTTCCAAAAGCTTTCTTGGTATATTTATATCCTCTGAGAATTAACATAAAAATAGCTTCAAACTTGTAATATAAACTGCTACAAATGAAAAAGGAAAGCATAAAATATAATAAGTTCCAGAGTGTATTCTTAGCTTGATTTACTATTAAACCAATCCTTTCTACTGTTATTAATATTGTGTATAATATTCACTACCTGCATTTAATACCAGAAGAAACTTTAAATTCATGAATTTCAAATTACAACTCATTTAAAATCCATAGAATTACAAGGGAAAGAGCCATAAGCCCAAGTCTTCTTAACTGGTCTACAAATAGCATTATCTTCCTTAATGGTCATTCCGCATAAGGTATGGAAATTAAATTATTCCCTGGAGTTCTCTATAGTTCAGGCATCCAGATGATATGCTATAAAATTGACCCTATTGGCTCTTTGCTGCAGATTTTTATTCATTGTAATGGAGTTGGCCAAGAGTGCTTATAGATGTATTATTTTTCAATTCCAGATATAGTATAGAAGGTTTGCATCCAAAAATATATAATATATTCTATCAAAATTTTGAAAGATTTAAATATCCAGCACACTTTCCTAAAAATAGAAATAGGTAGAATGAAAAAGGTGCTTTAAGAAACTAATGATTTATTCTAGTTTGAAAATTACCCAAAGAATTTGCAAAGCAAGCACAGAATATTGTGAAAATTAAGTCAATTTTATAGGGCACATAATTATTATTAGCATGCTTTTATAGAGAACATTTCAGTACTTACTCAATTGATTCTGTTCATCGTCCATTCCCACTGATACTGCAGCCCTGTATGAAAGAAACTAAATCATTCAAGATGGCTCTGGTACTGCTTCAGAAAAATGTGTGCTGCCAAAAAATATCCATTCACAGAAGATTTGGAAGAATTCTAAGGGGGAAAGATCTTTTCATTTTGTAGCATGCAGTTGGCATTGAGTAAGTGAAAGAGCTGATAGTGGCTAATGCCTTGACCGCCAATCTTATAAACCACACAGAGCAACGTCTCTGAACAGTAAAAAAGCTATATAAGTGCCATGGGAACAATCTCACCTCTGTGGAGATCAGACCCAACACTTCATCATGTGAAAATATTCTTTTTCAGATACCTGGGTAATAATACACAAAAGTGGCTGTCAATTGGATTTCTTTTAACCTAGCAACTATTAATGTTTTAGTTAAAGATTAAATTCATTACATTATGCATAATATTATATTTAAACTAGTCAATTTTACAAATATTGCAATCCCCAAACTACCAATGATATTCATTGCAATTCTGTTAATAATACCCAGATTTTCTTCACCACAGACACGGACAAAAATTTTGACACATATAATTTCATGAACTGCTTCTTTTCTGACTTTTAAAGTATCGCTTGCTCTTCATTCCCTGAAACCTTAATTATCTTCTACTTTCTCTTTACCTTTTTTTATTAAATCAAAAGGAGCAAATAAAAATAGCAAGTAGCTATGAAGCCAAAGCAAGGTATTTTAATGAAATAATTCTTATTTTGTGGGCTCAGCACCTGTGGCTCAAGCGGCTAAGGCACCAGCCACATACACCTGAGCTGGCGGGTTCAAATCCAGCCCCGGCCCACCAAACAACAATGATGGCTGCAACCAAAAAAACAATGGCCCGGCATTGTGGCGGGCACCTGTAGTCCCAGCTACTTGGGAGGTGGAGGCAAGAGACTCACTTGAGTCCAGGGGAGGTTGCTGTGAGCTGTGATGCTACAGCACTCTATCAAGGGTGACGGCTTGAAGCTCTGTCTCAAAAAAAAAAAAAATTCTTATTTTTGTGAAATTTAAAACCTCACAAAAACAAGAGAAAATGAAGAAAAGTATAGAAAAAACAAGAACTATGTTTACATAAATATTCAAAGTTAAGAATTATAAACAAGTCAGGAACACTTTATAAACTTAAAAATGTCTTTGTGAATCTCTTCTGTAGCTTTCATTAAATCCATAGATTTTGTTCATTGCCCTTGCAGAGATGTTTTTGTTTCTCTGCATTTTTCTAACTCTAGCTACTACTGTCTGTAATAGATAATAAATCCCAGCACATAAGGCAGTGAACTTTTCTTCTAGTATTCCCTACAAAATACTTTTTGCAGTCGCTTTTTGCTTCAGCATTCTCTGTGTGCTCAGTATTTGGGACAGTCCCCTTCCCTGCACTGAAGTGGCATGGTTTAATGAGCTAAAAGTCAAATCGTGGCGTGGCTAAAAAAAAAAGAAAATCATAATCATAATAAAATAAATTGAGTATGATCATAGCCTGAAATGGTCTCCCAATCATACAGAAGACATTGATTTTGTATTGTTTTGTACATCACCTTCTACATTATCAATCCTTCTTTACTTCAGCAGCCTGTGACCCTGTCATTCAGCAATTCATATTGGTTGTATGAAAACATCATGAACTCTTTCAGTACTTTTGTCCTATCTATGCTTTTTCCATTGCTAACCCCAAAAGAAAAATGTTGCTTTAAGAAGGAA
Organism: Arctocebus calabarensis; assembly: GCA_963573935.1. NCBI lineage: Eukaryota > Metazoa > Chordata > Mammalia > Primates > Lorisidae > Arctocebus > Arctocebus calabarensis. The sequence goes on along the minus strand of CAUYON010066174.1, from coordinate 41,944 downwards.
TATGGTCTGAAACTTCTGTCTAATCTTTTTGTTTGAGTCTGACAAAAAGAGTTTATTTCCTTTTATCATGTTTTTAATACATGCATTATGCCAATTGCTTAGGTAATGTTTAGCTAATTCAGCTGACATCTTGGAGAGGATTAGAGTAAGCCAGAAATTGGTGGTGCTTAGACAACCAACACTGGGACTGGAAAATCAGCAAGTGTTAAAAATGTGAATTATAAACAGAGAATATATTTTTTCTTACTTTCAATGTCACATTAATTTGAAGAGTTGACGAACTTTTAATAATACCTTCTTTTTTCTGATTATATAAATTTCACTAAGTCCTTTTAATTTTGAATCTTAGAGCTCAATCGAAGTCTTCAGTTTCGTAAAGTAGCTCGCTTAGCAATGGGAACGGGTTGGTCATAAAAGAGATTCTGAATAGGCCGGGCGCCGTGGCTCATGCCTGTAATCCTAGCTCTCTGGGAATCCGAGGTGGGTGGGTTGCCTGAGCCAGAGTGAGACCTCGTCTCTAACAATAGCTCTGCATTGTGACAGGCACCTCTAGTCCCACCTACTCGAGAAGAGGCTGAAACAAGAGAATCGCTTGAGCCCAAGAGTTTGAGGTTGCTGTGAGCTATGACTTGATAGCACTCTACTGAAGGTGACACATTCTGTCTCAAAAAAAAAAAAAAAAAGAGGGAGAGAGATTATGAATAATGTATTGTGTTAATTAAAAAGAGAAGAGAAATGTATATCCTGGCAAACTATATTGAGCTTTTTGTATATTGACCAAAAGGTCTATTCAAGTCTGTGACTTTCTTTTCGTTTTCACTAACCTTGTGCTGTAAGGCTCTTCTGCTCTTCTGGAGCCTGTTCCTTATGCGTGTTCTTGCCCTTAAAGTCTCCATTCCTTCCGTTTCTAGCCAAAGGCAGGGTACATACAATTACCAAGGTTATTCTTCTAAAGCAGCCTCTGATGCTATTTTTCAACTCGTAATAAACCTCAGGGGATTACCAAAGTTTGAATTCCTCATAACAATGACAAGTCTTCGTAATCTGTGCATTTTTTTTCTCATTCTTCAACTGCTAAACCTCAAGCATGTCCTATTCATTAAACTATCGCTTGTCTTCTCCATCCTGAAGTCTCTGACTTTTCAATTTTCTCATACCACCTTTCTCTGAACAAATCTCAATCTGTTGCATTAAATTCACTAGATGTGTTTTGGTTTAGGTTTAAGTATTTTGAAAATATATTGAGAGCAGATATCATGCATGTTCATGTTTGTATACTTAAAGTCTATGTTACCTTGAACCTTTTAGCTCAATTAATGTTTGAGTTGGATATGTACATTTATCTTCCTATAACAGCAATTTGATTAATCCTATCTATTTCCAGACATGAAGATATGTTTTGTAATATTATGTATTAAAAACTGATCTTTTTACTGCCATTTAGTGGCTAAAAATAAATCTGTTACAAGATAAATGATTACCAGTTCTGAGTGTACAATACAGTAAAATATATGAAGTTGTATAAAACTTTTAAGTGTATATAATTTAATCCCTTAATAAAACAGCATTACAGTATCCACTTCAAGTAATGTAGTTTAAAATATATCTGGTAATTTTTTCTTCCTTGTTTTAAAATTAGATGCCAAATATCTTTTTTTTTCCAATTCGCTATTTTATTTCCTAATTTCTCTGTGTGTCAGGATGTCTATCAGCTTGCTTGTTAAAATTCACCACATGACTAACTTCCCTAATCTAATATACCGTCTGCATATGGTGGTGATATTTGTGGGAAATACACTGAAAGAAATTCTGCCTCACCCTCCCACCCTTATGCTACTGAGCCCTCCAAATAACATGATAGCCAGAGCTGAAGGGCAATACACCAGATGCTCACCCCCAGAAAGCAATAGAGAAAAAGATCCAAAATACTCTCAGCAATATAATCTCAATTTATACTCAAAAGAATACTAATTTATGTTCAAAATAATCATCGTGCTAATTAATAACAGGGAAATGGTGTAAATTGAGAAACGATAAGCAATTTCTCATTTTAGATGGAGAATCAAGCATGACATTGTCTCAACCGTTAGATGGGAAACATGGTATCTAGCAGGGTGGTAAAATCGCACCAGCAGAGAGAACAAATGCAAAATCTAGAAAAATGTTGTCTCAGAAGATAAGGCTAACTACCAATATACATGTAGGAAGAAAGTAGAAATGGAAATACCATGATCTAATGAACACATTTTTAAGCACAAATATGGAATAAGTTATTTAGGGTAAGCAAATATATAGGAATATAATTTTATTCATTCACACAACAAACTTTTACTGATTATCATATTCTAAGCACTGTGCCAGGTTCCAGCATAACTTTTGCAAAAATGATGTGTCTCTGCCTATTTGAATCTTACAGTTTAATGTAAAAGGTAGGAAACATCAATCTAATAAAAGAAATAGAAGGAATTTTGGTTCAAAATAGAAGAGAAAAGTCAGTGGAAGTCTTTGAGAAATATAAGACATTTTAATTGTCTCTTGAATGATGGATTCATGAGTTTTGCCAAATGGATTAAGGGAAGATGGATATTTCAGACACAACATAATTCAAATTCTTGAATTCACCACAGAGTTTGGTGTATATGTGATTTCCTCCTCTGTACAAGACTGTTTTAAATTTATACCACAAACTTATAATTTTTAGTTAAAATATTTAATTCCTATTAAACAATTTATGTATGTATTATATTTAGCCATCTGCTCTTGGTTCTGTTTACTAATCATCAGTGCTAGAGAAAATGAGGACATTGTAAATTTCAATTCTGAGTCTTTACCAAGTGGCTTTCAGTTGACAGAAGCACACCATTGGATAAGAAGAGACCATAGATCTAAGGAAAAAGATAGGTAATTTCAAAGCATTAACCTAAATGAAAGAGGTCAAAATCTAAGGTTACACACTGCTTATAACATTCTGGAAAAGACAAAAAATAAATAAATAAAAGAGAGAATAAACAGCAGAGTAGTGATTGCCAGTGTTTGGGGCAGTTGGAGACTTAACTAAAAATGAAAAGCATGCGAGGGTTTGAGAAACAAGATAACTGTCTTCTAGGAAGAATATGGTGGGGCTGAGAGGACTCTAGGCATTTGCAAAATCTTACAGTTTGGGGCAACAAAAACAGTGAATTTTATTTGATATAAATAAAATAAATTTGAAAAAGAATACATAAATTTTTTTTATTTTTACATATATATGTGTTTATTAGGTTTCTACTTTTTGCCATCACAGAATTAAAAAGGCTTAAAATTTAATAACAATAACAATGTTTAAGATAAGGACTAGAAACAAAAACATCGTAAAGAATGAATGAAGATAAATACATTCAGAAAAGAAATCAGAAGATTACTGCATCGAAATATTAAGCAACATTAATAATAATAATGAAACGAAAGTAACATTCACATTGGCAAATAAGAGTATGTCTATTATAGACATATTTTCAACGTATTGCAAAAGCTCATTCAGCACGGTATATGTTTAAATCTGTATAATAACATATTAGGAATAGAATATAAGCAAACAGAGAAGGAACAAAGAAAGAAAAGATGAAGATGAGAAGACAGAGGAAGAGGAGGAGAGGGAGAGTGAAGAACAATTGGAATATTATTCTGAGGGTGCCAAAGATCTAAGACCTCCAGAACTTTCAACGATTGAATCTATAGTGTCAGAAAAGCTTGGTTAATTTTTCAAAAATATTTATATTTTTACTGTATTTGAAAAACAATTATTTGTTTCTATAGCTCACAATGGGAGGTTTCCCTCAGATTTCCCATGAATTGCTCTTTGAAATCACTGTGACTGAAAGTATTACTTCTTCCTGGGGCCCATCTCCTTTCCAGGCCTTGCTCATCAATTGACTTCTTCACATAATATAACTGTCTAGGCACCTCATCTCAATTTGATAGAATTTTGAATGGTCTTCTTACTTTCAAAGGAATAAGATGCAACCTTTATTGAGACTGAAGCAGAAACCAGTTTCTTGCTCTGTCCCATACTGATTCTTTTCTTTTCTAATACTTCCAAAGGTGATGAATACAGTAACACATCTTAATGAACTTTCTACACATTAATCTAATATCCATTGCACATTCTACTTTCCTCCCGATCAGCCTACAATAATTTCCAAGTTGAGGAAAATAAAACTCCTTCCGTTATAGTCAACTAGTTAAAAACATAATGTCACTCTAAAACAATGGAAAGTTGAAGTTTGAGAAAATCTGAAAACCATAATTACACAACCATCTTCTTTTGTAAACAGCTAACATCATAAATATGTAAAACCATTAGCTTAGTTCAATTCTCAAAATTTATCTTAGTTATTTCTCAAAAGCTTAGTTCAGTTATTGGATAATGACAGATAAAAACAATTTATTCTGAATTGCACTTATGACTTCACTCTCATTTGCTTCTGAAAGACTTTTTTTAAAAATCAAAAATACCAGAAATCCATTTTAATGGATTATAGCCCTAAATTAATTTCCTGAGAATACTAACAAAACATTGAATAAAATTTCTTTGCTAGATAATGCATGACTGCTACTGGAAACCTGTTCAAATTTCAATTTAGTTTTTATCATTAGTACATAAAAATATTAGAGTTTGAAATCTAAGTAAATGATTTAATGCAACACAAATTACAAGTATTATTTTTTTTCTATTGGAAGAAAAATATAATGCACTTAATATTTGGAGACTGATTTTTCTTGCAACATGAATATTTATATGTAAAGATTTTCTGTCTTGAAGGATGTACTATTTGAAGAATTAATATAGAATAAAATATCTGAGAATTCATATGTATTTATGTTAGAGAATTGAAACAATAAAAGATATTTACATAAAAAGTCAGTATTTTAAATCATGAGATGTGGAAGGGAACAAAGGAAGGAGACTAAAAATTACTTGATTAAAGAAGAAGCAAATTCAGAGAGAGAGGTGATGACACATTGTCAGAAGATAGCTTGAGGCAAAATAGGTGAAAATCACAAAGAAGAGAAGAGAAGCCCAGAAAGGGAAACAAAATTGCAGAGGAGGAGCACACGCGAAGGCTTCCTCGTCATTCTGAGCAGGACATGTTGACAGCATGCCAAAAGAATTAGGGTCTCATCAGTCTGGGGGCCACAGACTGTGCAGAATAGGCAGAATCAGATAAATAGAGTCTATAAAAAAAGTCAAGGGAACAAAATGATTTTGAAGGGAATGTTATGTTCCTGCCAAAATCCCTTGCTCAAAAAAGGAAAGACAGATGATCCCTCCTGTTACATGACAGTTGGGTCATAATCTCTGGTTTATTCCCAGATAAGAATGACACTATTTTTAAGTCAACCCATAGAAGATGTAGGACACTATCTATCCATCAAGGAAAAGTTGACTCTTTGCTAAAGAAAAAGATTTGAAACAGGAATCGTGGATTATTTCTTCAGAATTAAAAAAATACAATTGATGGAATTGTTCTAATAAATATTACTTATTTTTCTGTATGTGTGTGATTTAAGTAGTGTGTCTAAGCATTCCAAATAATGACTTGAGTCCTTAAATTTTCAAATGCAATAAAAGATCTCTTACCTGACTTTCATTTAACTTATTGACCTGATAAATTGACATTTTTCATTCAGTACAAATGCCCATAGTTCCATTATTTCCATAAATTAACATTTCTGCTCCCACCAATTCAGTTTATGCTTCTCAACTTTAGTTACTTGTTCTTCGATTTGTTTATCACACTAGTACTAAAATTATAATAATACAGCAATTGTCTTACTGTAAATATATATGGGAAGCTGATAGACAAAGTACAATGCAAAGAATAATTGTTTGATTACTAATTATGCTAGACCAATACTGCAACACCCTATGAAATTCAATTTCACTGGTGTCCAGGGAAATGGTTTGAAGCTATTATCATTACTATCACTCTCAAAATAAACATAAAATAAAATGAATCTTTTAAAGATATCATTTGTATTTAGTACGGAGCATTTTTAGGTCTATTTACTAAACTTTGTGATGTTGAGCCAGTTATTTTACCTCTCTGACTCTCTGCTCTCAAAATCTTGAATGGAAATTGTATGATTTCAAATATGATTACAACTTTATTTCCCTTCCTACATGCTCGTGTTACAGTATTATTTAATCTTTCCTTTATAAAGCACCGAGCTTAATATTCTCTCTCCTTGATTCTAAGTCTTTGTAATTGCCTTGAATGTATAGAAAGGGGGATGTGACTATGTGACTACGTATGATTTCTCATTTAGAACATAAAAGCTTCCAGCTGGTTCCTTAGGACTCTTGCTCTTGTATCCTAAGGCCATCTGTGAGGAAATTAACCCTATCACTGGCAAAAAAAAAAAAAAAAGTGGAGGTCCCACATGAAGGACCAATGAACACTCTGCCTTGAGCCCTAGATATGCACTCAGGCAGCAGCCGGGACCAGCTTGACAGCACGTGCCTGAGTGCCTGAGGTATCTTGGAATTAAATCTTCCAGTCCCCAGGCATGCTGTCCTAGTTGATGTTCTATGGACCAGAAATGAATTTTTGACACCTATCCTTATAAAATTACAGTTTCATGGAAATTAAAAATTGCTATTTTTACAAGCCACTAAATTCTGAGGAGTTAAGTAATGCAACAAAATTAAACAGTGGCCAAGATAATTATCTTACACCATCAGGTTATTAAGATTGACTATAAGGATAAAAATTAAACTCAAAGTACTGTGCCAAGTACATAGAACATAGAGCACAGAGTGTCTGTCTATCCCTTTCATAGCAATTATTAATGACAGATGCTAAACTTCATTTAATGGTGTGTATATTCATCCAGAAATTGATTTACTCTGCTTAGTGGATTTATAGCTATTTGATTTACAGTTAATAAAACTATAAAAAATTATCTCAATGATTAGTGTTTTTCCCATAACAAAATCTGACAAAGACTATAAGAAAATTCCTCATTGTCTCATCATGTGTAATGGTGTTATCTAGAGCTGGAAATGTCCACCTAAAAGTACACTACATTCAATAATTATAAAACAGGGCGGCTCCAACCCCAGTATGTGGAGATGGTGGGTTCAAACCCAGCCTTTGCCAAAAAGTGCAAAAAAAAAAAAAATTATAGAATGTGAAAGAGTTGAGTTCACTTAGTTATCGAATTTGCAAGGAAATGACAATGTAATATTTTAATTATTTGTTAATATATGAGAAAAACTCAAAAACATTGATCATAAAGTTTTTTATATTCTCACAGAAGGACCTTAATAGTAGTAAGTACGTGAGAAATTATTGTATCAATTCAAATTAGATATTTTGCATCTGTCTGTCAGCTTATGTTTTGAAGTTGCCTTTGGGGGCAAAAAGTATTTTTTACCTTTTTCATTTTAAAAATTAGGATTGAATTTACTGAAAGAAATATGAAAGATAGATCATTTTTTCTTTAAAATGAAAATTACATAACTTTATTTTTCTAAATAAAACTCGTATATCTTTGAAATAATTTTGAGGAGTTTGCACTAGATAAAAATAAGTTTCCTTAAAAAATGTAAATTTAATTAATAATATATTCCATAAATATAAAGTTCTTTTCTTCAAGTGCCTTTGTTTATCAAAAACATTTCATGTATTTAAATTATGTGGTAAATTATAATCAAATATCATATAAATATAGATAATCTTGGTTTATATAAAACATTTTAATAAGGCTGTTTCAGTCATCTACTCCTCAGGGCTAATATAACATCACTTAAGCATAATATACACTTTATATGTATGGATTTGTTATTATTTACATGGAAGACCCAGCACAAGAATATTGCTGTTTTGTGCTTAATTCAAATTATTCATCTGCATCCTCAACTCTAAAATTGAACTTTCAATATATGAAAGATTTCAATATATCCACTAAGGAAATGGTGGTCAGCACCCAAAACTGTGGAATAATTACTCTATGGACTAAGGTTGTTATTAGCCTAGATGACAGATTTAGAGACACACTCAAAACACAGCACAATTTTCCCCCCTTCTGTTTAAGTAATATGCAATAGGTTGGAGTAGCTGATTAGGATCTTCTAGCCTCCAAATAGGTTTTTCATTATTTCAATAGATTCAAGTTACCAGATGACTATTTTGAAGGCTACTAGAGATTGCATTCTCCCCCCCTTTTTTGTTTTATACTAAAGATTTCTAACATAACTGCAGTCACAGTACTCATGTCCTTGAAGTATTTGTAAAATGTAAATTTCAACTTTTGAAAGAACTATTAAAAGTATCCAGTAACTCCAATAACTGTATCCTATAAACACATGCACCACACACATAGGAATAATCAATAATCCCCTTGACTCTTTTTGTATGATTTATGTTGGTGAGGCAGTTAGAAGTAAACTGATAAAATGTTTAAGTATAGAATTTAAAGTTGAGCGTGCAGTATTTGAGCTGTAAGTTGGGGGAAAAAAATCTCAACTTTTACAAATTTTAAATTAAATGAAATTTACTTAACATGCTATAATATTGCTTCATTAAATGTATTTCCACATGCCCACTGGATCTCTGCAATGTCTTGTTATTGTAACAATTCACTCAAACATGAAAAATACCATATTTGACAAATTACTTCAGTGCTTCAACAAGGACAGTAAGAGGAACTTTAAATTCATATTAGCTTGTATTAGTCAGGGTTCTTCTCTCTGCTTCTTAGCAGTTGCTTATTCCCTGCCCAAATAGTAGGTGAATCTTTTCTACCCAGTTGACTGACTCACATGCCCCATTGACTGACTCACATGTTTCTCTCTTTTTTTTTTTTTCCTGCAGTTTTTGGCCGGGGCTGGGTTTAAAGCCACCACCTCCAGCTTGGCTTATGGGGCTGGTACCCCACTCCTTTGAGCCACAGGCGTCACCCCTCACATGTTTCTCTTCTAGAAACATTCCTTAAGGACACACTCAGAAATAATGTTTTACCAGCTGTGTAGGTGTCCCTTAATCCAGTCAAGATGACACCTAAAATCAATTATCACAGCTACCTACCATCCAGAGACCATGCAGAATATTTTCTCTTAATAAGAAATAAAGTTATTCACTGTTTTGTTTACATCATTCTTCTGTTAGTATACCTTAAAATAGAGAGTGTCTGGCAATGTTATGGACTTTGTCATTTGAATGAATGAACAAATAAATAAACAGAGATGGTCTATTTTGAAGTAAGACTAAAAATATACTCCAGGATAGTTTAAACATATCTTGTTTTATTGTGAATTATGTGGTAAAACATTTAGATGTTGTGAATTAAGAATTTGTGTCTGGGGAAGGTGGGAGGAGAGACAGACTGGTGTAGTCTCACATAACAGGCATCCAGGGTGCAGGGCATATCTCCTGGGTGAGAGCCCAGCCATGATAGAGACTTTACCTAAGAATTGAAAACAATGTGACCTAACCCTTTTTTAACCTCATATTAACCTGAAATTAAAAAAAAAAAAGAATTTGAACCATTACATGTCAGTAAGAGAAAAGGAAACTTATAGAATATTCCATACAGAGTGATATTACTTACCATTTAATATGGATTACACACACATACATATATATATAAATAGGTGTAAAACTTTAACTAGTATTCATTTATCATAATGATGTATTGTTTTAAAATATGTAAAACATTGTAAAAAATAAAATTAATGCTGATTTATACAGTATCAATCTGTGTTATTTTACCTTTAAGAATACTAAATATATTTCAAGCAGCAAAAGCAATTTAGGATATTGCTTTAGGTATTTCACACCCAAAATATATATATACATGTTTTTAGCCTCAAATTTAATGACTTATTTTCAAGACAATGAGTTTCTCTTACAATAATTCTAAAAGAGTCATATTTTCCATGGTGATTACATTCATACTGTTGTGTCTGCTAAATTTTGCATATTTCTTATGATTATTTAATGTCAAATACACTTTCTTGAATTTTGATAATAAAATATTGAATTACCCAAATACCCTATTTTTTAAAATTTTAATAGATTTAGCAGCTATAAGTGGAGTCAATTACATGGATTTGTGGTATAGGAATGAAATCTAGGCTTTAGGTGAACCCATTAGCTGAACTGTACCAGATAGGTAATTAATATACTACTTAACATTAAATCAGAAATGATAGCTATGGGAGGCACTTGTTGCTCAGTGGTGCTGGGCCCCATATACCCAGGGTGGCAGGATTGAACCTGGCCCTGGCCTAGTCGAGCATTGTGGAGGGCGCCTGTAGTCCCAGCTACTTGGGAGGCTGAGGCAAGAGAATTGTCTAAGCCCAGGAATTGGAGGTTGCTGTGAGCTGTGACGCTATGGCACTTTGCTGAGGGTGATAAAGTGAGACTCTGTCTCTAAAAACAAAAACAAAAGAAATTATGGCTAATGCAATAGTATATGAAAATGAAATAAAGGAATACAGACTAAGAAGGAAGAAATTGAACTATTGATGTTCACACAAAAAAATTCACACAAATATTCATAGCACTTTTACTCATAATTGACAAATTTTGGAAACAACCAAGGTATTCTTTAATAGGTAATGAAAAAACAAACTATGGTACATTCATTCACTTGAAAATTAATTATGTTTTAGAAAATTAATTATTGATATAAAGGAATTAACTAGCAAGCCATGACAATGCAAACTCCTAAGTAAAAGAAGTAAGTGTGAAATTGCTATTATGTACATACCATAACGTACAATTTTAACTACGTGACATTTTGGAATGGCAAAACCATAGAGATAACAAAAAAAGATCAGTTGTCAGAGCTTTAGGTATGTGGAAAAGGATGACTAGGTAGAGCCTCTGGGCTCTTAGGGTGGGGAAACTCTTCTGTGTGACACTATAACACTGGATACATAAGGACACATTTGTAAAGCCCATAGAATTGTGCAAGATGAAGAGTGAGCTGTCATGAAAACTGTGTACTTAAGTTACCATGTTAATATTCATTCATCATTTGTCCCATATTAATGCATGACGTTAATAATAAAGAAAATTTTGTGTGGTTGGTGGTAGAGGTAACAGCTGGGAACTCTCTGAACATTTTGTGCAATTTTTTGTAAAACTGAAACTGTTCTTTAAAAAGTCAATTAAAATTATGCTTCCTGATGTAAAATATTGAAATGTTCAAATTGTTTTGAAATGTATTTCTTCATACATTTTATAATGTTAGCATTTGTATGCACCCATAAAATAAGAAGAATCAAAATGTTAATATATTTCTTTGTTTCCCAAAGAAACAAAATTACTTGGGAAATTATTTATTTATTTATTTGTTCTTTGTTTTCTTTGTTACCCAAAGAAACAAAAAATTACTTGGGAAATTATTTATTTATTTATTTTTGAGATAGAGTCTCACTTGGTCACCGTTGGTAGAGTGCTGTGGCATCTTAGCTCAAGTGATCTGGGGTTCAAGTGATCCTTTTAGGACAATGGCAACCCTCCACAATGCCTGGCTATTTTTTAGAGATGGGGTCTTGCTCTGTCTCAGGATGATCTCAAAGCTGTGAGCTCAGGCAACACACCTGCCTCTACCTCCCAAGTGCTGTGATTACAGGTGTAAGCCACCACACCTGGCCCACTACATGGGAAATTTAATGTCTGTCATTTCTTGCCCACATATAGAGTGCCACAATATTTGTCTTCAATCATATTTTCATCCCCTTGAAATCAACGAAAAAAAATTTTGATTGGTAAAAATAGCCATTTCTGATGTCTTTGAAAATGTATATAAGCATACTTAGAGAAGTTAAGTTAGAGAAAATTCAACTCCAAAATGAAATAACTCCATGGTCAGATTTGAGGCCAAATATTTAAATAAAATGAAAATTTAAATGCTAGATGTAATACTATGTTCTTGATGTAAAAGAATCCTGAGGAAGGAACATTTGATGAATTTTAAGATTATAGATTTTACATTTTTAAAGGCAGCATACAAATGTAAAATCTTTCTCTCTGAAGTGTCCTTATTCTCTACCAATTGTTCTCACATGGATCATGTTTTATTATATGATCTTGTTTAAAATTTTTCAACTTTCAGAGTTATTCTTCCTACTGGCTTCATTTTTTTTCCTTACTTAAAATATTCTGAGGTCTTGGTATATGTCAGAAGCAGACTATTTTTTAATAAAATGAAACATTATCTGATACTTTTGAAAGTATTTTTCCTGTTCATGGGTTGGAAAAGTGGCTAGAAGGAGAGAATCTATAAAAATTATATTGAACCACATGTACAAAAAGAATGCCAAGGCAATCTAACTGAAAAGTATCTGTATGCAAGACACACAAAAAATCAGTTCCATGGGTTCAAGCTTAAGGGATGAAAATTTAAGGCAGGAATGTTTGTTATAGAAGAGGACTATTGTGCTTTGAGTGGAAATCCCTATACATGGACAGTGTTTGGATCATTGCTTTTTTAACCTATCCTAACACTGAACTTTATACCCAGGTGAAGATTAAGATTTTCAACCTCTAACTAGAATTTCTACAGAGAAATTCTCACTGGCATCTACCTGAAGTTTCTGGGTAATAAAGGTTATTCAATAATAAGAAATGATCTATGTTTCCAATCCAAACTCTTACACGTATAGTATTAAGTAGATAAAATTAAAAAAAGTAATTTTCCAAGGTGTTTTAAAACCAATTATGACAAGTGAAACCCTGTCCCATCTGTACAAACCCTCACACCTTCTCATTCTTATGCTTCAATTCATAAGATAGCTCCTTAGGCATCCTTGCTAGAAAGCCAACATTTACTGTTGATGTTTTTTTTTTTTTAATTTTTTCAGATACAAGTCTGAATTTCATAATAGATCAATAAAACTACAAAGTTCTCTATTCAAAATGTGCATTTAAAAATTACTATGCAGCCTTAAAGAAAGATGGAGACTTTACCTCTTTTGTGTTTACATGGATGGAACTGGAACATATTCTTCTTAGCATAGTGTCTCAAGAATGGAAGAAAAAGTATCCAATGTACTCAGCCCTGCTATGAAGCTAATTTAAAGGTCTCATATGAGGACTATAACTCAACTATATAGCACAAGAATATGGGAAGGGAGGGGAGGGGAGATGTTAGGGTGGAGGGAGAGTTATTGGTGGGGCCACACCTATGGTGTATCTTAGAAGGATACAGACAAAGCTTACTAAATGCAGAATAGAAATGTCTTCATACAATAACTAAGAAAATGCCATTAAAGGTATGTTAAACAGTTTGATGAAAACATTTCATATTGTATATGAAACCAGCACATTGTACCCCTTGATTGCACTAATGTACACAGCTATGATTTAATAAAAATAAATAAATAAATATTTGTATTATAAAAAATGACAAAAAATTTCTTTAATATGGAGATAGGTGCCAACAACTAGGTACCACAATCAATTAAATATTCTAATATTACTGTGCTAGGGGATGAGGGAGAGAGGTTAAGGGAGGACAAATCATATAAGAAACTAGTGTGGCAAAGAGCCAATATTTCCAATATTAGAGTTATTCAAGAGAACATGTCTAATATTTATAAATTGTATTGATTAGCTATGTATAAAAATAGTGAAGAAGGCCATGTATAGTGGCTCATGCCTGTAAATCTAGCACTCTGGGAGGCTGAGACAGGTGGATTGCTTGATCTCACTAGTTCAAGACCAGCCTGAGCAAAAGCAAAACCCTATCTGTACTAAAATAGAGTTACTGAGGCAAGAGGATTGCTTGAGCCCAAGTTGGAGGTTTCTCTGATCTATGATACCACAGTTCTCTACCCAGGGCAATAGCTTGAGACTATGTCAAAAAAAAAAAAAAAAGTACTGGAGAAGGAGAAATAATTGTATACTTTTTGAACTACCAGGCATAAACCTGCCTCAGGGCCTTCACATTTATCATGCAGAAATCTCTGCCACTCAATATTCTCTTGAGTAAGTCCTACAGTTCTTTATGATGACAAAAGTCACCCCTCAGTATAAAAGGGTGATGCCTTCTCATATAATCTTTCACTCCTCCTGTTTTATATTCCTTTCCCTGTTGCATTTTTTGTTAGAGTTTATGACTATCCAATGGATTATTATACCTTATTTATATATTTGTTTATTGTCTTTTCTGCCATAAGAACTACACTCCATAATGGTTTTATATATTTTATTCATAGATAATTTATACCACTTCAATAGTGGCTGGTAGATAGTAGCTTTTCATTAGAAATGTGATGAGTAAATATTATATGTTGATTGTTATCTCAGAGGAGCAAGATAAAAGCTATGAAAAGGTGGCATCCAAGCTGGCTTTTTGCAATTAAAAACTTTGTTTACATATGAATTTTTTATTGTGCTTTATTTACTCTGATTGAAATCATGTCAAAAATAAAAAGGAAATGCTTCTAAAATAATACAGAGTTTAAAAAATATTTGTATAATCCATTGGAAATTTTTGGAGATATGAAAATTTAACCTACTTTTATGCTGAAATAAAGACATAAATTCTCAATGATAAGGATGTTGGAAAGATCAACTATTAGATCAGCAACTTAAGATAATATTAAATGCTTCACAGAAATTCAATATGAAATTTAAAGAGATAAACTAGTGAAGATAATCCCAAGATTACTCATTAACTATATAAAAATCCAACAAAGAAAATTGTTATGTTTTTCCTATAGCATAAAGTCATATATTTCAGTGTACAACATTTACAAAATAGGAATATTCAAAAAGATGAAATTTAAAATTATCCATAATCCTGATGTTCAGAACCTTATATGGTGGACATCCTTCCAGTTCTATCTGTACGTGTTGGAATGTGTTTATACCTGCGTCTTTCTATGATTATGTATGCTTTGAAATGTGTATTGATTTCCATTTATTTATCTTTATTAAATCATAGCTGTGTACATTAATGCAATTATAGGGTACAATGAGCTGGTTTAATATACAGTTTGAAATACTTTCATGGAAATGATTAACATAGCATTTTCTTAGTTATTATGTTAAGACATTTATATTCTACACTTAGTAGATTAAACATGTACCCTTGTAAAATGCACCATAGTTGTGGTCCCACCAATTACCCTCCCTCCACACATCTTCCTCCTCTCCACTCCTTCCCCTCCTCTTTCCCCTTCATCTTGGGCTGTAGTTGGGTTACAGCATTCATATGGAAGTATGGGTGTTTATAAATTGGTTTCATAGAAGGGCTGAGTACATTGGATACTTTTTCTCCCATTCTTGGGATAATTTCCTAAGAAGAATATGTTCCAGCTCCATCTATGTAAACATAAAAGAGGTAAAGTCTCCATCTTTTTTTTAAGGCTGCATAATATTCCGTGGTGTACATATACCACAATTTATTAATCCATCAATGGGTCAATGAGCACTTGGGCTTCTTTCATGATTTAGTAATTATGAATTGGGCTGCAATAAACATTATGGTGCAAATATCATCATTATGTAGTGATTTTTGATCTTCTGGACATATACCTAGTAGAGGAATTGAAGAAGCAAGGATTTCTGACATTGAAGACAAAGCTTTTGACCACTCTCAAATGCTCAAACAAGAAGAGAATGTGGAGAGCAAAAACAGATCATTCTCTCAGAGAGCTTGGGATAATTCCAAAAAAACCCTAATATTCACCTTGTAGGAATTCTTGAAGGCAACAATTTTGTTTCAAAAACCCAAATGCTCTACTTTAAGAGATAATCGAGGAGAACTACCCAAACATGGCAAGAGATTCTGAAATTCAGATAGCAGACTGTTTCAGAACCCCAGCATGACTCAATCCAAATAAAGAATCTCTTAGACACATTATAATTAACTTTACTAATGTTAATATGAAGGAGAAAATTCTGCAGGCAGCCAAACATAAGAAAACCATAACCTACAAGGGGAACAATATTAGAATGACTGCAGATTGCTCTCCTGAAATTTTTCAAGCTAAAAGAGGATGGTCACCTTTAACCTCCTAAAACAAAATAACTTTCAACCCAGGATACTGTATCCAGCTAAACTAAGTTTCATTTATGATGGAGAAATTAAATACTTTAATGACATTCACATGTTGAAGAAATTTGCCATAACTAAACCAGCTCTCCAGGATATTCTCAGACCCATCCTCCACAGTGACAAGCACAATACTCTACCACCAAAGTAAACTCTTTCAGAAACTTTTGATCAAATTTCAACTTCCAGTGTTGAAAGGACTAAAAATGTCCACTGGACTTTTAAAAAACTCGATACCCAAAATACTACAAGGCTTATTAATTATCTCAATTAATGTGAATGGCTTAGATTATCCTCTCAAGAGGCACGGGTTAGCAGACGGGATACAAAAACTCAGGCCAGTTATCTGCTGTATATAAGAATCTCATCTTACCTTAAAAGATAAATATAGACTCAGGGTGAAAGAATGGTAATCTATATTTCAGGCAAATGGAAATCAGAAAAAAGCAGGTGTTGCAATTTTATTTGCAGGTACAATAGGCTTTAAACCAATAAAAGTAAGGAAAGATAAGGATGGTCACTTCATATTTGTTATGGGTAACATTCAATAGGATGAGATTTCAATTATTAACATTTATGCACCCAACCAGAATGGGTCTCAATTTAGAAGAGAGACTCTAACAGACATAAGCAACTTGATTTCCTCCAGCACCATAATAGTTAGAAATTGTAACACCCCTTTGGCAGTGTTAAATAGATCCCCCAATAAGAAAGTAAACAAAGAACTTTTAGACTTAAACTTAAACATTTAGCATTTGGATTTAACCAACATCTACAGAACATTTCATCCTAACAAAACTGAATACACATTGTTCTCATCAGCCCATGAAACATACTCCAAAATTGATCACATCTTAGATCACAAGTCTAACCTCATCAAATTTAAAAGAATAGAAATTATTTCTTGCATCTTCTTGGACCATCATGGAATAAAAGTTGAAATCAGTAACAACAGGAATCTGCATACTCATACAAAAGCATGGAAACTAAATAACCTTATGCTGAATAAGATAGCTGGGTCATAGATGAGATTAAGAAGGAACTTACCAAATTTTTAGAACAAAAAAATAATGAAGACACAAATTACCAGAACCTCTGGGATACCACAAAGGCAGTCATAAGAAGGATATTTATAGCATTACAAGCCTTCCTCAACAGAACAGAAAGAGAGGAAGTTAACAAATTAATGGGACATCTCAAACAAGTGGAAAAGGAAGAGTACTCCAATCCCAAACCCAGCAGAAGAAAAGAAATAACCAAAATTAGAGCAGAATTAAATGAAATTGAAAACCATTTATTTTTAAAATAGAACTTATGGTGTAAACAGTTTCAAAAAGTGAGGTTGAAATAGCTTCCCTCTTTCCCTTAGCAAACTGACAAGCATGTGTACTCTGATGATGTCTTAGCTCCTATTGACTGAGGGCAGATCGGGACCATTGACATTGAGGGTAAAATTTTCATATCACTAGTTGCTATTCTCCTGAGATAGCTTGTGCCCAGACAATATTTATTTGAGCACATTTTGTCTAAGTGCCTTCT
Organism: Arctocebus calabarensis; assembly: GCA_963573935.1. Taxonomy (NCBI): domain Eukaryota; kingdom Metazoa; phylum Chordata; class Mammalia; order Primates; family Lorisidae; genus Arctocebus; species Arctocebus calabarensis. The sequence continues at coordinate 24,346 of CAUYON010066174.1, read as the reverse complement.
GACAAGAATCTACCAAGTATCTATAAATCTGAGAATGGTAAAAACTGATACTTGAACAACCATCCCATATACCTTGATACCCTTTGAACTTGGATATTATTGTCTAAATTTCATGGTATGTGTGAAACACCCTGTCATGAAAATTTCCCTCTATTGTTGGTAAAGAGAAACATTTTAGATAAGAACAGTTTATAAGATAATCACATGAACTCCAAATAAACAGTTTACCAATGAATTGCTTTTCACACACTGAGTCATTTTTTTCCCAATTATTATGCTCTGTTTTTGTAAGGGATCAGTTATCAATTTTCTCCCTTCTATCTTTTGTTTCCTTCATACCCTCAAATAGATCCTGCACAGAATAGCTAATTTTGTTACAACATAGGCAGAGTAAACTCACTTCCAAACCAATTCATAAATAGAATAAAACACAGTATGTGTATTCAGTTTATCATTTTTTTGCTTTCATTCATCACAGGTGTATGAAATAGTACCTAAGTGAAGCCAGAATCAAAGAAAATTCCCTATAACATAACTGATACTAAAATTCCAAAGTGAATTTATGTCAATGTCAAAAATAACATTTAACTATTACTGTATATACAATCTCCATATTATAAATGCATATTTTGGACTAAAAATAAATTTTTTCACCTTTGAAGGAAATTATAAACCTGATTTCCTGCCATTTAAGCACAACCATTAGTATATATTAATATAGGCTGGGTATGATGGCTCACATCTATAATCCTAGCATTCTGGGAGGCTTAGTCAGGTGAATTACCTGAGCTCAGGAGTTTGAGACCAGCCTGAGCAAGAGAGCAATCTTATCTCTTAAAAAAAAAAAAAAAAAAAAACAGGCAGTGCCTATGGCTCAAAGGAGTAGGATGCTGGCACCATATGCCAAAGGTGGTGGGTTCAAACCCAGCCCTGGTCAAAAACTGCAAAAAAAAAAAATCTAAGTGTTATGGCAGGGGCCTGTAGTCCCAGCTACTTGTGAGGCTGAGGTAGGAGAATCACTTGAGTCCAAGAGTTTGAGGTTGCTATGAGCTATGCCACTGCACTCTACTGAGGGTGACATGGTGAGACTCTATCTCAAAAAAAAAAAAAAAAGAAAGAAAGAAAGAAAAAGAAAATATATAAATGTTTTAGTACCAATTGACTTCTTTACTTATAATTCAATTAATTTAAACAACTACTTTAACAAAACTATTCTTAACTTCATGAAGTATCTGCAGTTTGAAATTCAGTTGTGTTAAACTTGTATTATAAACTGTTTAATGTCAGCATTTTCTTTACCCAAAGTAACTACTGGCATCTCTATGTTGCAATATGTTTTCTCTGTGCATTTTCTATTTGAATAAAAATATAGAAGTTTGGATTTAAGTGGAAATCTAATCTTAATAAAAGGAAGGTAGGGTAAAGAACCACCTTTCTGTCTTCTGAGGGCATATTTCTTAGCTTAGTTTGGATCAGTTAATTTCACTTTAAATTTTTAAGCATGTCCCTGTCCCCTTTTTCTCCTAAAAGTCATGTCAAAGCCGAGAACAAAAAGCAGAAATGAACTATCATCTTAAAAGAAATGGAAGATACTTATAATTTAAATTACAATGTATAAGAAACTATTTCAAATGCAGAGAAAATGAAGGCAAAATGGGTATGAAGAGATCATTGGAGTAAAGAAAGCTACAGAGCCCATGAGTTCTGAGCTGCCCCCAGGAGATGGCACATCTTGGAAGGGAAAACCCAGAATCTCCATTCTGAGATTAAGAAACAATAAAATGTTAATAAGAAACAATAAAAATGTAGTGTTAGAACTGGTGTTAGATGTTTTCCTGCTACATAGGAAGCTTTCTGTTAGGAAAAGAAATGCTGGATCATAAGGAGCCCCATAGCTGCAAATCATGATGGTAGAATAAAAGAGAAATAGTTCACGAAATGCATACGTCTTTGCATCATAACAAAGTTCTATTTATATTGGAGAGAATCCCTGATATTTGGTTATCTGTGCCAGTCACCTTTCCAATAACTATTCTGTAATTAAATCTGAGAAGGCACAGAGAGAAGAAGCTGGAGGAAGATGGGAGATGGGATGCTGAACAAGGAAGCCTGGAGGGCCCATAGGAACTGTCAGTTCTCAGCAACTCTCACCAATAAAAAGGAGGAAAGAATGCAGGTATGAGGTAAGCTAGGTAGCCAGTGACCAATAGGAAAGGACAATAACCACTGACAAATAGAAAAGGGCATTCATGTCTGCTGGTGCCCCGAGATCAGTGAAAGACTTACAATCAATTTTAAACTGAGAGGAGAGGGATATTTATACCTCCTCCCTGCCCTGGTGTGCATCTCTCTCTTTCTTCTCATTCATGAGCAGGACTCACTTCCAATTCTCCTTGTAAGTGCTCTAAGTTTTCTCTTTGTGCTTAAATAATTTTTTTTTTTTGTTATACTAAAGCCTATGGGAAATTATTTTTGCTGTTCATGCTGCCTCTGCTGCTCCAGTTTTATTTTCAGTTTCTACAAACTTTCATTTTCGATTCCTGCCTTGCCTCAGTTGAACTTTCTAGTTCAGCTAAGTAATAAAAACAGATCCCTGGGTTCAGGGATCTGGGACCTCTGACCTCCAACAAAATCATCTTGTTAAAACTCAACCCCTTCAGACGTGAGAAATAAAGAATTAGCCAGAAATCAATGAAGAAAACAATTTTAAAAAAACAAGAAAAATGAACTGTAAGGGAAGAAAAATACAAGGCTTTCCCAAATCAGAATAACTTTAAAAATCAAGAAAAGTTATCAAAGCAGAGATGCAGTAACTCAGGATATAAATGGAGAGATAGGACACAAAATATGATCTCAACCAAAAAAGTCAAAAGGATAGGAAAATTACAATATAAATAAAGGCACCATTTATGTAAACATAGATGAAAACACCAAATGAACAAGGATAAGCAAAATAAAAAGGTAAAAATCTAATTGGGAACAAGGAAGAAGTGAAAGGAAATATTCCATGAAGATAACTACTCCTAAGGTAGAAAAATCAGTTTTCCCAGAGAAAAATAAATTCAAAGATATACATTTGACAGTTTTCTAGAAATAAAACAGTTGAATTTACAGATTTAAAGAGCATACTGTATCCCAGAGAAATGAGGTTTTTGATCTAATATTTCTTTAAGAATAGTTGTAATTCCATAGGTTTTTATATGTTATGCCAATTTGTAACTGCGCTTAATGACTGAAAAAGCTAAATGGTGGTATGCATTTCTTTACAATTTTTAGGTGTAAGACCATTTATTAAAATAGACAAACTGCAGGATAAAAGTGAAGGCAAAAGAAAAATTCAACTTTTCACAACTAAAAGAAAATGAGTACAACCTTCAAAATAATTTAGAAAAAACTATTGTCAAAGATACGATATAGATCTTCATTGTATTACCCAAGATTACATCAATTCATCATTCTAAATAAATCTCTTTAAAGTATGAAATTAAAAAATCATTTTCAGAGTATATGTCAATTCTGTTTCATCACACAGGTATGTTTATTCAAAGACTACCTTTTGAAAATGGGCCATTAAAAAAGACACAGCAATTTTCACTCTAAGTTTCATTCAAGCTTACTTAGGGTTAAGTACACCTGAAATGTGCTTTCAGTGCATAGAAATCACAGTGGATAGAGTGGCCTCTTAGACCCACATACTCCGAGGAGACCATGTCAAGATGCAGGTGAGAGTCAAAGCCTTGGTCACTCCCCCGGTCCGCGGCCCGCACTCAACGGTGTTGGAAAGATTTTCACCACCTGCAGTCTGAGCTGCGTGCCAGGAGCAAGCAAATTCCGGGAAGAGCTCGGCCTCTCTGAATGGAGACTTGCGTCTTCACCTGGATGGACATGTGCCTGCAGTTACAGGACTTACCCCTCAGAACTTCATTCAGGACACTGTGCCTTTAGATGAGGGGAGGGATGCTCTGGAAGGACAGCGTAGCTATTGTCTGGACATTTTCTGCGTCTAGAAACTGACGCAGTTAGTTTCTGCGGACTAACTGCGGTTCCTCCTCAATTGGGAAGGTGCCTTTTCCCTGTGGGGGAGCATTAGGTAGACCTAGACCTAGTCGAGGCCCCGGAGATCTTTGTGGATCAGGCTGTGAACGGATTGTTGACGATACTACAGGCTTCGTGTAGCGGAGCCCCAAAGCGGGTCACGATAATGTTTCTCCAATCTCACCTCTGCTACCTCCAACGCAGAATCATCAAACCCAAAGGAACTAGACTCACTAGCACAGAGGTCCACGTAGCTAAAAGCATGCGCTGTTATTTGAATTTTGATCCTAACTCTTCCCCTGGGGTTGCAAGAGTTTGTGACTCAGTGCAAAGTAGCAGACCCATGGTTGTGCCGAGCCTTCCTGAGGAGCTGAAACAAGGATGGTACTGGGGACCGAGCACACGCTGGGAAGCCCAAGGGAAGCTAGCGGAAGTGCCAGATGGTTCTTTTCTCATTCAGGACAGTTCTAACGACCATTATCTTTTTTTTTTCTTTTTTTTTTTTTTGAGACAAAGCCTCAAGCTGTCACCCTGGATAGAGTGCTGTGGCATCACAGCTCACAGCAACCTCCAATTCCTGGGCTGAAGCCTCCGCCTCCCAAGTAGCTGAGACTACAGGCGCCCGCCACAACGTCCGGCCATTTTTTGGTTGCAGCCATCATTGTTGTTTGGTGGGCCTGGGCTGGATTCGAACTCGCCAGCTCAGGTGTACGTGGATGGCACCTTAGCCCGTTGAGCCACAGGTGCAGAGCCTCGACCATTATCTTTTAAGCTTGAGCTTTGGCTCCCATGGTAAAACAATCCACGCTAGAATTTAACACTCAAACGGTGGGTTTAGTTTTTATGAACAGCTGGATGTGAAAGGTCATACATCTATGGTTGACCTAAATGAGCATCCAATCAGGGACTCTGAAAATGGAAAAATACATTTATATAGAAGGTTTATAAGCAACAACAAGTATCCGCATAAAATTACTGGACTTTGAAGGTAAATAAAAAATAAAAAAATCCTTTGAACATCAACAACAACAACAACAAAAAATAGAGAAAGGCCTGTGTAACATATAAGAAAAAATTCAGATTGTTCTCAGATATTCTATCTGTATCATCTTTCAACACGAGTATATAGTGGGTCAGTACCCAGATGCATCAGGAAAACAAAAAAGGATACAAAAATATCACACCAAATAAACTATTGGTCTTTGGCCAACAGTACTCTGGGTCAAACACAGTATCTTGACAATAGTAAATAAATGAATATATGAATAAACTTTGTAATGACATGTGTTAATTAGATTTCCTAGTAAATATCTAGAAGAGAGTACTGAAGGAGCTCAGGAAATTTCACCCCAAAATATGACTCCTTGAAATAAGGAATATTTTGAATAACGGTTCTTCAAGATAAAAAAGTACCAGAAGGGGCTTTCCTCTGTCTGCCTAAATCAGGCTGATCTGATTAAAAGATCAAAGGGGCAATGGACTTTCTTCCCTATCCCTATTATCTTAATATGTTTCAGGAAAAGTGATAAAGAATGGAAGCAGACCTGACCCAAATTATTTTAAACACTGCCTGTCTCTCAGGTTAATTTTCAAAAAGCATCATTTACAATGCTTTATTCCAATGAAGTTCGGATTCTCTCCCACATACATAATATTTTGAAATAAACCTTTTCTCTTATTTATCTTAATCTTGAGTTGATCTTTCAGCAAACTTTGGGGAGAAAGGCAAGTTTCCCCTCACCCCTACAGCATCTAGCAAACTTAGAGATAAGAGTCAAGTTAGAGACGAGAGAGGTCACATTTGTGAATGATAATAATTAGATAAACGTATAATCCAGGAAGTAGATACAAAGCTTAAAGAAAAATAATAACTCTTAAGAACACCATCTTTTCAGAATCAGACTCCATTAGGCATAGTAATGACACAAACAAAAGTAAGTAGATGCTATCTGCCAGGCACTGTCCTGAGTCCTTTGCCCAGGCTAACTCATTTAATTCTCATGAGAACTATGAAGGTATTCATTATTATTATTAAGCTTGTTTTATAGATGAAGAAGAATCTGAGACATAAAATTTTTAAGTCACTTGCCTACATAGCTATTAACAACACATTCCACATCTGAACACACTTCAGTCCCATATAAGTAGTTGTTTCAATCAGAGAAGAAGGAAGACTATTAGGCATGGGCAATAAAGGGAAGGAGAGCATTTCAAAACATTGAAATCAACAATAATGTCAGATGATATAGAGAGGTCAAATTGTCTTTAGCAATAAGCTACACTTTTGTGATAGTTTAGAGTACATCTTAGTGAGTACTGAAGGCAGAAACCAGACAAGGGTGAAAATAAGTAAGTGTAGGCAAGAGAAATGAAATAGTAAATATACTTAAACAATCACAAGCATTTGACAGGGAAGAGGAGATACAAGCATCTCCTAACACATTTTGGATGTTCTATCTTTCCTGTGTAAGGAAAGTCTAAATGTGAGATCATTACCTTTGTCCAATTTGAGAAACACACCTCAATATTATACATATATGAGGTAAACTTAAACTTTATCTTCCTTTCTTAAGGAGTGTTTATTGGCCTAGAAACTACACAGTATATAGAGGACAGCAGCAAAATGTATAATTAGAGCATAAGCAGCATAAAACAGTAGGTAACATCTGGTTGTTCCTAGATTGTCTTGTTACTAGGTAAACCCATTTGCAGAACTATGTTTGCTTCCTCCTTTAATTCTTTGGGGGTTTTGTACTTGTTGGTGTTAGAGTTCAAGATATTATATACTTAAAGTACTGATCTCTTAGGCTAGGTGCGGAAACATTTAGTAAAAAAGAATAATGATCTCAGTAACAACATAGCTAAAACAATTCTGATATTGACAGATATCATACAATCTGAACTAACAAGCCACAGAATGGTACTTTTACCTAAGTAAAAAATGGAGTTTTGAACTCTGCTGTCTCCTCTTTGGTTACCTAGCAATATTGCCCAGTTACAGTCTGTCTTCCCAAGCTGAGTCAAATAAAGCAGGGCCACATACACTATAGATTTCAAAATTGCAAATTTACACTGCAGCATAGGCCCCTGGAGGCCTTGAGTTCACATACAATAGTGATGACATACTCAAGATGTTTAGATATATTTTTCCAATAGTGCAGTGGGAAATTCTTTTTAAAAATCACAAAAATTATTGGCTAGCTGTTAGAGCACTTTCCTAACTAGTTTTAAGATGATTTCTCTCTTTCCCTTGATAGAAGAAGGTAGCTACCTTTCCCATCATCTACTCTTTTAAGCCTCTTACAACATCTGGGAGTTGAACTAAGGAGAGATTTTATTTTTGTACTGTCACACACACACACAAACAATCTGTCACTACTCAGAAGCAGCAGAAAATATGTATACAAAGTGTTATATATACAAGAGGCTATTCTACAGCTGGCAGGAGAGAGATGTGTGAATAGACACAAGAGTCTATTCTTCATGCCTGCAATGGAAGACATATGAATCCTTGTGGAATCAAACTCTGTGCCAAGATCCCATGCCACACAAACTGAAGTATCAGAGGTTCTAAATTGGAAAAAAGCCCTTAATGATGTTAGGCTCTTGATAGTATGACCTTCACCTACACAATCCCTTCTAAATAAAGAAATATTATTACTATGATTTTCTATAAGAGCTAAAATAGCTAACTAGAATCTCTGAAAGGTAAGATTCCAATATTTAGTATCTTTTTTTTAAAACCCCAGCACATCACAGTCTGGCACATAATATGTACTCAGTAAACAGATGAAAGTTAAACATTGCTCAGCTCTCTTCACTGCTATGTACACACAGTGTTAATTCTCTTCCAATTGCACCAAAAGTAATGTCTCTTTTGTGACTGACCTAATCTTCAAGTAATTGCTAAACATGTTATAAGTTATACATTTATCAATTGTATTTCTTAAGGTCAGCATCCCCATTAGTGTAGAACCCACTTTCTTTTTCCACATGACCTATGGGTCATCACTGTTACCTTATAGTCATTCTTTTCACTCCATTCCATGGAGTGGTTTTCCAGTACCAAAACACAAGCATCAGTCTGATCCTCCCACCCTTAAGACACTATTACTAGTTTCTGCGATGCTCTTTCTGCTGTTTCTCAGGCTGTAAGAGAAGATAAGGACAGTAAGTAGATCAGGTGCTTGGACAGCTAGGCTGAGCACAAGTCTTGGAGAGCAGTGTATAACTAACATCTGCTTATGTGAGTCATAGTCATTGTCTCACCTTTATAGGGATTCTTCAGAATCACTGCATGTACTACTTAGATAGATGGATTTAACCTGAAGAAAGAGTTTAGTGTGTTCCTAATAGTACCAGCATCAATACCATATCAATTATAAGTATCATAAAATTATAAAAGGAGTCAAGACAGTTGACTAGATGCAGCTATTATCATCGCCTCCATAGAGAAGAATCAGAATGATAAGAATAGACCAGCTAAGAGAGAAGGTTAGGATTCAACAGAGAAGTGATGAGAAGCATTGAAAGCAGATGCTTTCTGTGAAGCATGTAAGAGGAGATAAGGAGAATGAAAGTAGGCAGCTTGTTCAGTCCTGATCATCTGGGAGCTGAAGACATGAAGAAAGATTAAAAGAGAAACCCCCATAGCTCTATACTCCACCTCGGGCTTTTGCAGTCTTTGCGGTGGGAAAAGTCCCCTTAGGCCTAAAATAGGAAATTGCCTAGAGACTGCACAGAGACATTAATCCAGAAAAGTAATTCACACAGAGGCCCACAGGCATCCAAGCTCAGAGAAGATTCAGCTTGACGTCATCCTGAAAGCCTAGCTGTCAGAGCTCTGCATTCTGACCAGAGGCTAGACTGCCTATTGCTGCTACTATTGCTGCCTCCGGGCCAAGGAAGGAAAGGAAAGCCTGAACAGTCCCACATACCCCTGAGAAAAAACCTACTGCTGCTGCTAAAACTGTTATGAGACAGAAGTGCGAGCTGACTGACTGCATTCTGCTAAACTACTTGTCCAGCTACTACTGCTGTGTCTGAAAGGACCCCACCTCCCTGGGAAGCAGGCCCACAGCAAGCATCATTCTGAGAGTTTAGCTATCAGCGATCTACACCCTGCCCTTGGGGTGGGCTTAGGGGATGCTTGATACAGCTGCCACCAAACTGAACAAACAGAAGGGAGACCAAGAATTCTCATGCATCCCTAAGACATCCCCTCCCACTGCTGTGGGCAACTGTGAGAGCAAGCCACGAGCAGAGGGCACTGTGCAAATCTACATGCACATTCTGCTATAGCTGACAGGGTCCCCACAGCCCACAATCGGTCATTCTACTGGCATCCTGGAACCACTGCACCTCTGCCTATCATAGACAGTGCCTGGAGAATAAGGCACCAAGATTAAGTCTGCTGCATTGTACTAATCCCCACAGTCCCCAAGCACATCACCCATAGGCATAAAAATTGCCCATCCCAGTCCAACACCATGAGGAAATGATCTGTCTTGCTGGGGCCTGAGGTTGGGCCAAACCAATGTACCAATATTACCACAGCTGAACACCCATTTACATGCACAAATAGCAGGCCAATAGACTCAGCTCACTGCTGACACCACTGGGACCTGAAAAATGACTGCCCCCCAGCATTCTTGACCTCAGGAAAACTTCACCACATCCTACACTAATGATCACAGTCTAAGTCACCTAGGAAATCACAGATAGCACTGATGCCATATACTGCCAAAGAAATCATACAAAGATCACACTCTACAGGAACCCACAGTCAAAGCCAAGGTATTCTCTTCCACAAGCTACATATATACATCAACAGAAAGAAATCTTTTTGTATAAAAGTAATTTCAAAAACTCAGAAGAAGCTATTTTTACACCAGATATGCAGATATCACCATAAGGACACATGAAACATAAAAAAAATGAGAAAATATGACATTATAAAGAAATAGGATGCACAACAATTCTCCAGAAACACATCTCAAAAATAAATTTATACAATCTTAGATCAAGAATTATAAATTCTGATTTTAAAGATGCTCAGTGAAATATGAGAGAATTCTGAAAAACAACACAAAATAATTAGAGAAACCATTTAGGATATAAATGAGAAATTTACCACAGAAATACATAGTTTTTAAAAGAACCAAGTAGAAATACTGGAAATGAATAATTCATTGAAAGATACACAAAATACATTTCAAAAATTTAACAGTAGACTATATTATACAGAAGAAAGAATCGCAGAGCTTAAAGACATGCCTTTTGAAATCTCAGTCAGATAAAAAATTTTTAAAGGGAATTTAAAAAACAAGCAAAGTTTTGTGACATTTGGCATAATATAAAGTGATTTAAATATATAAAAAATTAATATCCCCGAGGGAAAAGAATAAGCACAAAATCTATTTAAAATATTAGATGAAAACTTCTCACATAAGTAAGCAAATGGCTAAGTGGATCAATTATAGAAGGCTCAATGATCCTCATGAAGGTATAATGTAAAAAGGAAAAATAGTCTTTCCGAGACAAACAAATACTGAGGGAATTCATTACCATAGACAGTCTCTACAAGAAATGCTCAAGGGGATTCTAAACCAGGAAATGAAAAAACAATATTTGCTCTCATAAAAACACTCAGAAGTATCAAAGTCACCAGTAAAGCAATCACACAAAGGAAAAAGAATGGAACTCAAATGGAACTACTTCAGAAATCTACCAAACCATAATAACAAAAAGCAAGAGAGAAAAAGAAATACATAAAACAATAAAAAAAATGACAACATGACAAGAACGAAGTTTTGCATGTCAATAATAACCTTAAATGTAAACAGGATAAATTCTTCCCTTAAAAGATAGGTAATGGCTAAGTGGATAAAATAATTCAATTATATACTGCTTATAATAAATGTATTTTATCAGTAAAACACATATTGGCTGAAAGAAAAGGAATAGAAAGAAATATTCCATGCAAATGGAAACTAAAAGCAAGCAGGAGTAGCTACACTTATACCAAATAAAGTGGAATTTAAGTCCAGAATATATATATTTTTAAAAACCTACAAAGGGTCAATTCAGCAAGAAGACATAACAAAACTAAATAAATATGCACCCAACACTAGGCCACCCAGATTAATAGAGCAAATATTACTAGATCTAAAAAGAGAGATAAACGTTAATGCAGTAATAGCAAAAGACTTCAACACTTCACTTTCCACATTAGACAGGTCAATTAGACAGAAAATCAATAAAGAAACTTTAAATTTAAACTGGACTTTAGACCAAATGGACCTAACAAAGATTTATAGAACATTCTATTCAAAAACTATAAAATACACACTATTTTCATCAGCACATGGAATATTCTTTAGGATAAACCATATTTTAGGTCACAAAATAAGTCTCAACAAATTTTTAAAAATCAAATTTATATCAAGTATCTTCTTTGACCACAATGGAATTAAACTAGAAATCAATCAATATCAAGAACTCCAGAAACTATAGAAATTAAACTAAATGCTCCTGAATGAACATTGGGCCAATGAAGAAATTAAATGAAAAATTTTAAAAATTTTTAAATGAAAATGGGAAAATAACATACCCGAGGGATTAGACCTGAGGGATAAAAGACCCAAGGGATTAGGTAAAAGTAGTAGTAAGAAGGAAGTGTAAAGTAATAAAGGAAGTGTTTATCAAAAAAGTAGATAAACAATCTAATAACGCACCCAAAGTATTTAGAAAGAAAAGAACAAATCAATGTACACAATTATGATTCAATAAAATTATAAAAAAAAATTCCTGAAAATATATAAGCTACCAAAACTGAATCAGTGGAAAAAATAAAAATAAAAAAAAACTGAACAGACCTATAATGAGTAACAATATGTGTAATGAATTAGTAATTAGAAAGTCTCCCAACAAAGAAAACCCAGTAGTGGGTTTTTCAAAGAAGAACTGAAACCAATCTTTCTGAAAGTTTTCCAACTTTCAGAAATTAAAGAGCAAGGAATTCTCTATACCTCATTTGATAAGACCAGCATTACCCCAATATCAGTATCAGAGAAAGGCACAACATAAAATGAAAACTACAGGCCAATATCCATCCCTCATAAACATAGATAAAAATATCAATAAAAATATACCAGCAAACTGAAGCTAGTAGCACACCCAAATGGTAATATGTCAAAATCAAGTAGCGTGTGTATCAGGGATGCAATGATGCTTCAATACAGGCAAATTAATAAATATGACACATGAGATCAACAGAATGAAGGTAAAAAAACATACGATTATCTCAAAAATGAACAAAGAGCATTTGATAAAATTCAGCATATCTGTTTATGAGAAAAACGCTGAACAAACTAAGCATAAAATTCATATACCTGAAAATAATAAAGGTCATAAACAACAAATGCACAGCTAACATCCTACTAAATGGAGAAAAGTTCAAAGCCTTTCCCTCAAAATTAGAACAAGACAAAGATGCACTTTTACCATTTTTACTCAACATAAAACTGAAAGTCTTACCCAAAGCAGTCAGTCAAGAAAAAAAATTGTGTGTGGGGGGGTATCACATTAGAAATGAGGAAATAAAACTGTTTCTCTTTGCTTGGTGATATGATCTTATATCTAGAAAAATTTAAAGACTCCAGCAAAATACTGTTAATCCAACAATTCTTAATAATAAAAACAAAGCTGGAGGCATCACTTTATCAGACTTCAGGTTACATTACAAATCCATAGTGATCAAAACAGTATGGCATTGGCACAAAAAATAGAGGAACCAAATGGAAAACCAAAAGCTGAAACCTGTCTCCTATTGCCATCTGATCTTTGATAAACCAGACAAAAGCATACCAAATGTGGAAAAGAATCCCTATTCAATAAATGGTGCTGGGAGAATTGGATAACCACATGTAATAAACTAATACTGGAACCACACTCCTCACCACTTATAAAAATTGACTCAAGATGAATAAAAGATTTAAATTTAAGACATGAAATGATAAAAATCTTAGAAGAAAGTTTGCAAAAAACTCTTGACAATGTTGGACTGGGGAAAAATTTTATGAAGAAGACTTCAGCAGCGATTGCACCACCAACAAAAATAAACACATGGGACTTGTTAAGCTTCTGCACAGCTAAGGATACAACAGTAAAGCAAAAAGACAAACTTCAGAATGGGAAAAGATATTTGCAGGAAATGAATATGATAAAGGGTTGATAACTAGAATCTATAGAGAACTCAAATTAATCAACAAAAAAAGGCAAACATCCCATCTACTGCTGGGCAAGAGACGTGAACAGAAATTTCTCTGAGGAAGACAGACAAATGTCTCACAAGCATTTAAGAAAATGCTCATTGTCCCTAATCATCAGAGAAATACAAATCAAAACCACCCTGAGATATCACCTAATTCCTGTGAGAATAGCCCACATCACAAAGTCTCCAAGCCGCAGATTCTGGCATGGATGTGGTAACAGAAATGCTTTTTACACTGTTGTTGGGACTGCAAGCTAATACAATCTCTTTGGAAGGAAGTATGGAAAATCCTCAAAGAACTCAAATTAGACCTCCCATTTGATCCTGCAATATCATTACTAGGCATCTACTCAGAAGAAACAAAAATCATTTTATCATAAGGACATTTGCAATAGATTGTTTGTTGCAGCTCAATTTACAATTGCCAAAATGTGGAAATAGCCTAAATGTCCACCACCCAGGAATGGATTAACAAGCTGTGGTATATGTATATATATATACACACACATACATACTATGGAATATTATTCAGCCATTAAAAAACATGGAAACTTTACATCTTTTGTATAAGTTGGATGAAGTTGAAACACATTCTTCTTAGTAAAGTTTCACAAGGATGCAGAAGCAAGTATCCAATGTACTCAATACTTATACAAAGCTAATAAATAGTCTGATACACATACACACAAGAGAAAAACTCAAATCAATTCAAGGTGGGGAAGGGGGAACAAGGGACAGGATAGAGGGAAAGAGAGAGGGAAGGGTGCACTCCCACTTAATGGGAACAATATTAGGGTGTATGACACACCTCTTGAGGGCAGGATACCTTTATAAGATGTGAACATTGTGACCTATTTCTTTGTGCCCCCACATTAACCTGAAATAAAAATAAATCAATAAGAATTTCGATCACATGGAGTTAAAGAATTAAAAGCCAGAAAACAGACTAGGAAGGATGAGAACAGGGGAGCAGAGAGGAGGAAAAGTGGGTTAAAGGCTACAAACATCCAGTCAGATGGAAGGAATAAACTCAATGTTTGCCAGCAGAATAAGTTAACTATAGTTAAACAAAAATGTGTCTTGTCTGAGATGAAGACAGGCTTGTCTTAAAGGCCCTGGGTTCATCATTACACAGTATACACATGTAACAAAATTTCACAGGTACCTGTCGGAGCTGCTGGAAGGAAACAGCCAGGAGGTGGATTGCGTGGATTGAAAGTACAAGCTTGCAAGAAGCGAGGCTCACCAGAGGTGCAGAAAAGCCTCTAACAACCCTTGCAGTGGCTATTTATTGAGGGGATAACAGGTGTGAAGAGTGCTGAGTAATGACAAAGAGTGCTGAGTAAAGACTTACAGTACAGGCTTAAAGACCACAAAAAGGAAACTACGGGCTTTCACCCCAACTCCCACAGTGAAGTACCATAAGATGTTTAAGTTTTAACACCTGCTTACTATCGAGTAACCTATCTTATTTGCATTCTGGAATACTGAGTTTCTTGGGGCTTGCCTCCAAGTTACGAGAGTTCTCTAGGCTTGCCAGGAGAATATCTTGGTCTCATCGTTTCCTTTGATGTGTTAAGAACTGGTGACTGTCCTTGTAAGCATGATGTTTACAGTACATTACGCTGTACATCTCCACAGGACCCTATCAGTTTGGACAATTATAAGAATTTTTTTCTGATGGCCACAGCCTTTGCAGGTTAACAGTAACTCTAACCCTGAAAGAAAATCAAAACTTTTCTTTTTAAAATATGATTCCTAGGCTCAGCGCCTGTGGCTCAATGGGCTAAAGTGCCAGCCACATACACCTGAGCTGGTGGGTTCGAATCCAGCCCGGGCCTCCCAAACAACGACAGCTGCAACCAAAAAAAAAAAAAAATAGCCGGGCGTGGTGGCCAGCACCAGTCCCAGCTACTTGGGAGGCAGAGGCAGGAGACTTGCTCAAGCAATCACAAGTCGCTCAACTTAGCCTGACCTTAACTCTGCCTCTGAACTACTTAAAAGAGGAAGAAAACAGCTGATGTTAAGGCACCAGTGAAGCGGGCAAAGCATATCCTCCAGGAATTGGAGGTTGCTGTGAGCTGTGATGCCACAGCACTCTATCCAGGGTGACAGCTTGAGGCTCTGTCTCAAAAAAAAGTAAAAAATAAAAAATAAATAAATCCACATTGTTATTAAAAAAATAATAATAATAATAAATAAATAAATAAAACATGATTTCTTTAAGTTAAGTTTTTTATGTTGTTCCTTTGCTAGCAGTCCCAAGTGCAGAGGTCATAAGATGGTGATGTCATTATACATATGTACATGACATTATACCTGGCATTACAATTTTTTCATGTGTATAATCTTATTGGAATTTAATATCATACAGAATTATGCTATTGGTTTCTTTCACAGAAAAAAATCAAATTTATGTCTGACAACGCATGAATATGTAAAAACTATAAGGCATTTTTAAGCTTTCCATTCCAAGAAGTTATTTAAGCTCCCAAGGCCTCAGTTTCCTTTTTTCTACAAGAAGCATGACAATAATACCAACCTCATAATGTTGTCTGAAGACTAAATAAGTCTACACATGAAGGTTTATTAGAATAGCGTATGATGTAGGGAAGTGTTAGCTGTTACTATTTTGCAGCATTCGTACTGTCGGTATTATATTCAAAGGAGTTGTCCTAGAGAAATACCATAAACTTAAGTTACAAACAGACTTTCATGGTGGTGTCTCTGTTTATATAATGGATTTTGGATTTTACACTCAAGTTGAAACAAGTATAAATAGAACATTTCTTTGTGTTTTTGCTGTTGTCTGAAAGGTGCTATTTTAAAAAGACCTTTCTTGTAGGCAGGTGAATAAAATCTAAAAGTCTTGGCTGACTTTGTCATCTACCTAAGTTAGTTTTTATTAAATTGTAGACTTTTGTAATTTCTTCATAGCGTTTTGATCTGTGACTCATAATGTTTTAAGATTTATCAGAATCATTTGATGTTCATGATTACACAGGGCCAAGTGTATACTGGATGTATGGTGAATTTTATATCTCACCTTTATTAGTAAAAAAAAATTACTAATAAAGAATGTGGCATGGACTGTGTGTCAAAGGTGGTACTATCCTACAAGAGAATATTCAAATACAGAGTTTTACATTTTTAACTCCAAATAACTTTATTTCCACTAACAGACTAACTCTGAGGCAAAAGATAGATTTCTGGGCCTTGTTCTGACACCATATTCTTCAAAATGTGTAGGTCTGTCCTCAGCAGGAAAAATGCAATCACAAGTCGCTCAACTTAGCCTGACCTTAACTCTGCCTCTGAACTACTCAAAAGAGGAAGAAAACAGCTGATGTTAAGGCACCAGTGAAGCGGGCAAAGCATATCCTCAGTACCCTGTACATACTACTTTACTGCATGAACAAACTTTCTCTATCTGTCTTTATACATTTGCAGTGTTGACTACTCTGGCCTTCAGATCTAAGCCAAGAATTCTGGACCCCCACACTGCTATAAAATCTTCCCTGGGCCTACGTGAACACTTCTGGGCAGGCCTTATGTCTGTCCTGGCACAGATGCCTGGCCATGGAATCTTTTGACTTACTCATTTAATCCCTGATTCCATGTGTACCCAGTTCTCTCCTGGTCTTTGATAATAACCATTCATCTCTCACTACTGCCACCACTGACAGACATTTCCTTTCAAGGTGCCAAGTTGCTGGCATTTTCTGGCCTTGGCAGTCTTGTTGGACACACGTGAGGTCTGTTTTTCTGTATGCACTGCCCACATCTGGTATATAGGTGATGCTTAAGCAGCACTTCTCCCGACAAACTCTGGAAGTGCACATTTACCAGTCTTGCAAACTGCTCTGAGGTTATGGCCCCCTCTCATCCTTTAGATTTATCAGATATGAGTCAGACTGTAGTCCACCAAACTCCAAGAGACACATACAACACTTGATTTGACATGGGAGATGAAAATCCCATTCCTCCTCCACCGCTAGGGTTCTTGCAGAAGGGAAAAATCCAAAGTGCACTGATAGAGCTCTCTGTAGAGGACTGGACACCATGCTTGCGAAGGACAGTTGCTGATTCTTATTACATTAAAAGGAAACGCTGAGAACAGGACCGTCTCCTGGCAAGCCTAGAGATGTTTCCTGACTTGGGGGCAATCCCCCAAGTAACTCAGTGTTCCAGAATGACATAAGGTCGGTCACTCACTAGTAAGCATGTGTTAAACATTGATGCTTCATAGTTCTTCATGATGGTTGTGGGGACAGAATACGTGAGGAGAGCATGTGGCAATCCTTATGCAGGCAGCCCTCATATGTAATTACCTAAACTCTCCACACCTGTTATGTATGACCTTAATAAATAGCCGTTGCGAAGAGTGGCTTGGGGCTACCCTGCAACTAAGGTTAGCCCGCCTCCCGCAAGCTTGTACTTCAAATCCGTGTCACGCCTGGTTCCTTCCTGCGGCGACCAAGACCAGGACATAGGGGCCTCGACAGCTCTTCAGAAGTCCTCTCCTACCATCCATGTTGACCTTTAGGAATGTTTCCCTAAATGTAGATGAGAAGTTGATTCACAACGTAGAAATGGCCACTTCCTGGGCA
Organism: Arctocebus calabarensis; assembly: GCA_963573935.1. NCBI lineage: Eukaryota > Metazoa > Chordata > Mammalia > Primates > Lorisidae > Arctocebus > Arctocebus calabarensis. Next base: position 6,427 of record CAUYON010066174.1, on the reverse strand, counting down.
ACACTTGCATGTGGCCCCTCACGTGATTGTGAAATATTTCAAAGGCTCCAACAAAACTGAGACTAAAATGATTGAATTTCAGAATAATATTACCAATGTGTAGAAGATCATGGAAACACTGGTAAGGGGAGACTTCATTTTTTGCGAGATAAAAGTAAAAAACTTTATTGATCAAATTGGCAGTAGAAGATCCCACAGAATTAGGAATTTTTGTTAACCTTTAAGAATCTGTGCACTTGAAGGAAGGGGACTATGGGAAGGGAAAGATTAATGAAACATGATGTAAATAAATAATTGTAGATTTTTCAAATGCCAGTTGAGAAGAAATCATTTAAAAGGAGACAATCTAAGTTTTGCTCAGATGTCTTCATATCCCTATGCCCTTAAAAAGAGAATAAGATCCGTTTATTAGGAAGAAAGGGCCCCAAATTGAACATATTTACCTTTTTCTTACTAATTATATGCATAGTAACTTTCAGAGGATATAAAATCCAAATGATCTAAGCGTACAGACAAAGGATCAAAGAGGAGAGAAAGCAAGGAAAGAAAAAAAGAAAAGTTCTTGAGGCTCAAACAGAGCTCCACCTGTGCCGAAGCGCAGTCTGTTCTTTTGAGCAGTTGTTTCTTCTCTTGGCCATGCTGAGTTCTTAGCTGTGAAATGAATATCAGTTGCTTTCCATTTATGTGTGTGTTTCCCACTGCACATTCGGAGCTATATTTAAACTCCTCAAACCTTTTCCCATGAAACTTCCCTTTGTTCTCTCCCCCAGTCTCCCTTTCTCCTTTCTCCTCTCTTCTTCTCTTTTTTAATAAAAAATCTATTTTCTCCCACCACTTAATGTACTTTTATCCTTTCCATTCACATCCTGACAATTGTCAGGTAGTTTTCCAAATTGAGCCTGACACAATAACCCGAGCAATCCACCCTTCCTCCTTTCTTTGTCTTTCTTTTGTGATAAAACCCTTTGAGGTTTTGGATTTGCAGGGTGGGCAAAACCTAGCAAAGCCTCATCAAAAAATTCTCCCAGAGGCCAGATGTGGTGGCGAGTGTCTGTAATCTTTTTACTCTGGGAGGCCGAAGAGAGTGGTTCTCCTACATTCAGGAGTTCAAGATCAGCCTGAGAAAGAGTGAGACTCGATCTCTTAAAAAAAAAAAAAAAAAAAAAAAAAGAATTCTCCCAGTATGATAAACTTCTGCTATTTATTTAGAAAGAAAAAGTGCGAAAACACATTTCTTGTTATTTCCAATGATATATGGCAAATTATTTTATATTGTCTGACAAACTACACACCATATCATCTGTGCATTGCATTGCAAAAATATTTCATACTGGGCATTGTCTGCAGAAAGCATAAAAATGTTCAAGTTATCCTTAAGCTGGTAAGTAATCTGTAGTGAAAATGTTTAATCAATCTTTGATACCTCAACCTATCATTAGCTCTAGAATAACTATTGTGGCTTATGTAAAATTGAATTTTATTCATCTCTCATCAGGTCACTTATATTGACAAAGTTCACTACTTTATATGACTTTGCAAAAAAAGAAATGAAACAACACAAGCTTAGTGAGAGGTCATTTTATGTGCTAAGATTAAGCAATCATGGTGAATGTAAAATAGGAATAAAAATGTAAATAGATTCACTACTGATAAAAATAGTTTAATTCATAAATTTTCCCCACTACAATAAGAAATCATAAAAAAATATAGTTTTCTTTTAAATAAGTCGGAAATAATCATTATCAAAAAGCACTTGCTAAACTTATTAGAGTATAAATTAATGCAAAATTTTACAGAACTATTTCAAAACATATCAAGAATATTAAAAATGTTTCTGCCCTTGCACACAGTATTCAAGATTAACAAAGTTGTATAAATTACTTTTGCTTGGGGATGTTGAATGATTCATTACCTATAATAGTAAAAAGCTAGAAAGCATGCCTCTGTCTGATATTAAGTTGCACAATTCATGTTGTACACTTAAAAAAAGTTATAAACTTTTTACAAATCACATTTTTAAGGAATAGTTTCTGATATTGAAAAATACTCTAAAGTGAAGAAAAGCTGATATAAAGTTGTTTGATAAAGACTGTTGTCCTGTCTTTATGTAAATATAATAAAATATATGGACAGATCAATATGGAGATAAAAACAAGAGAACAAGCACTAGAAGAAATGTATCATTTATGTAACAGTGGTAATTTGTTAGTGATGGTTGTAACATAATTTTTGCTTATATTCTTCAATAAGCATTATTAATTTTATGATCAGAAAGGAAGAAAGCTGCAAAAGTCAAAATTACATAGGTAAAGGTGGTGAAAGCAAGAGTTAGTTGAATAATAAATGGAAGAAAAGAGGGGAGAAATGAATCTGAAGGGAGAGAAAAGGGAGAGCGAGGGAAGAGCAAGAGAGAGGAAAGGTATTCCTGAATGCGCTCAGGAAGAGCTCCAGAATGTTCATCTAGAAAGGGCTTAGGAATAACAGTCTCACTGGAAAAGGAGAACCGTTTAATTCCCTCATTGTTTGGTAAATTATGACAATAGTGTATCTGAACTTCCTCCTAGAATTGTCAGCATTCATCTCAGCCTTTTTAAATAAACCCTTTGTAAAATACAGAGAATGCTACTTTTCTTCAACCCCATTTCCTTATTTTGAGCTAGTTATGTTTAATGGCTTAAGTATTAACAGAGATATTCTTTCCCAAGTCAACAAGGATTTTGGTGAGAAGAAATTATCACTCGCTTGTAAAAAATAGGAGTTGTTTAACTTATCCTATATGACAGCCATAACTAAGCATTCTGTAGTAACTGTCATCACCACATGTTACAGTTTATCAAACTGATATTCAAAGAATTTGTCTTTATTTAATTTCAATTAATTGTCAATTAATATATCAATGTCAATCAATAAACTATAATAATAACTTAAGAACTTAAGTCATTGCTCAGAGTCACAATTTGAAATTTCCAAATCATAATACATCCCCAGTTTCTTTGACATTCCTCCTCATTGCAACGGCTTTACTTATTGAGCTCACTAACTGATGATTCTTTGTCCTGATCTGTAAGCATTCTTGACATGGGTTCTTCCTGAACCATCATAAAAATTACAGTGCTGGATTATTAAGGGGATATTTCTATTTTCTGTATTATTATCTTCACCCCATAATCTAGAGGACTCTGTCTATTTACTGCGAAAGGTTATTCAATAATCATTCAATTGGTGCTCTGGTCTATAGGAAAAATAATTGCCGTAGCTACTATTATGTCATGTATCACCTAGATCTCCCATCTGGACACTTAATTTCCTTGTTTCTCAGAGTATTGCTAGCTAAGAGTTTTTAGGTGATTAAAACTCCAGGACTTTCCCAAAGTCATTCTCCATTTTCTAAAACAATGTGCTTCCTATGACTGGTTCCTATGAGGCTATTAAACCTTTGGCATCAATCTCAGAAAATTTTTAAATGTTATTCCAACCCCAGGGTGCCCAATAAGATGGCTGAGGCCTCTATATAACATCACTGCATTTATTTTCCCTGTCTACCAGATCCTGTTTTCTTTACTCCCATCTTTTCTAGGTGTTGATTCGGGGTTATCTTCCCAGTAAACTTCTGCATGCAAATTTTTAATCTCACAGGTTGCTTTCCAGGGGACCCAATCTGAAACAGTTGGTGCTGGAAGTGGTTCAAAAATGTAACTCTATACTGAGATTTAAAAACTAGATCACTTGCTGATTAGCTGCCATGGAGAATCCTATTACTAGTGGTTATGTGCTGATATAGTTCTTTGCAGGTGATAGTAGCACAATTGTAAAATCTTTCACTTGTTCAGAATTGGGATGGTGCAATATACAGATGCAATTGAGAAATACAGGTGTATCATAAGGATTATGATGTCTGATGGCTGTTATTGGGGTAAATTGATGATATGAAGAAAAAAGAAAGAGTAAGGGCTAAATGTGAAAGACAAATGGCCTTAATGGCAGCATACAGAGAAACTCCTATTTCTTGCAGCTAAAGAGCTTTCTCTACCTTCAACACAGTTACCACTTCTAACTCACCTACTTCAATTAACATGGAGTCATTGACATAGTGAGTAATGTGAGGTTCTCTGAGATGTCCTGAGAATCCCGTTAAAGCTCTGGCTACAGCTGCCTGCCTGCCAGATTCCTTGATCCAAGACACAAACAAGCAAGGATGAGAAATCAGTGCTGTGGTTTTGGAAATGTGGCTATAGTTGGACACAGTGAAGAGTATGTCATGAAGTGACAAATTATTTGACCTCTGTGCTTTAATTTCAACCTATTAATGTATGAAAAGAGTAATAGTGGTAATTATAAAGTCATCATATATTTAAGTAAATTAATACATTTAAAAACTTAGGAAAATTATTAGTATATACTAGTATTATATATTATTAGCTATCATTGGCATTTCTATGAATTATGCCTAATTTCATTTGTCATCTTTTTTTTTTTTGAGACAAAGTCTCAAACTGTCACCCAGGGTAGAGTGCTGTGATGCCACAGCTCACAGCAACCTCCAACTCTTGGGCTTAAGCGATTCTCTTGCCTCAGCCTCCCAAGTAGCTGTGACTACCGGGACCTATCACAAAGCCCAGCTATTTTTTTGTTGTTGTTGTTGTACTTGTTATCATTGTTGTTTGGTAGGCCTGGGCTTGATTCAAACCCGCCAGTTCCAGTGTATGTGGCTAGGACCCTAGCCACTTAAGCTATAGGCACCAAGCCTCATTTGTCACATTTAAAAAAAAGATATTTATACTTTTATTTATTCAGTGATTTGTCACTTTTAAAAAGTCTCTGTTCTTTTCCTTTAAAACAATTATTTTTGTTGTAGTATTTACCTTTCATTATGGTTTGATGCAACTAAAGTGATTTTTTAAAAAAATAATTAATTTGCTGCTAGGCACTGGTCCACATTCAGTTGAATACCACCACCTTAATGATGCGTCACCACCATGGTGATCATACGGGTAGCTAAACCTTTCTGTGGAGAATATAAGGACTGAAATGCTTTTTTCCCTCTTAGTCTGATTAAGCCAAAAAATACAAAGCATACTTTGCCTTTGCCACCCATAGGGATTTTCTCCCTTATGATTATGCTGTTTTTCATATACCAACCATACATATCTCTGAAAACTCCATGTGATAATTCATAGTATTGATACCCTAAATATTAGACAATCATACTATTTCTTAGATTACAAATGGGAAATTAGGTGTGTTTGGGGCCATAGCTCAGTGAGTAAGGTGCTGGCCGTAAACATGGAGGCTGGCAGGTTAGCCCGGCCTGGACCTGCTAAACAACAACAACTGCAACCAAAAAATAGCCGACATTGTGGCAGGTGCCTCTAGTCCCAGCTTCTTAGTAGGTTGAGGCAAGAGAATCACTTAAGCTCAAGGTTTGAGATTGCTGTGAGCTGTGACGCCACAGCACTCTACCAAGGGTAACATAGTAAAACTCTGTCTCAAAAGAAAATAAATAAATAAATAAAATAAGAACACAGAATTCTCAGGCCCAATTATTTTTTAAAAAAGAAGTTTTATTAAACTACAATATCACTTTCCCAACTTCACTCTATTTTTTAAATCCTACACAAGAATGTTGAACATTGGCAGTTAGGAAATTCCCTGTTAATTCTGGCACCTCCCCATGCCCAGCACCCAGCTCCTTACTCTTCTGACTAAAACCTCCGAGCCAGATTTTCTTCTTCCAGTCTGTTCCTAATTCTGCTCCCAGCAACGTTACTCAAACTCATTAAAGCTCTCTACAGTTGCCTTTTATACCTCTTGAGAGTTTTTTTTTTCCCACATTGGAGGCAACATGATCTTTTCATTACCTATGCTTCAAATCTGCCTATTTCTCAAGATGTTTACTTGGAACTTTCCATTATTTTATCCCTAGAAGATCCTAAAAATTAATTGCTGTTTTCTGATTTTTTTGATAGAATTTTATTTTAAAAGGCACTCAAATCCATTCTAGGGAGTTGATCATTGCTCTGTCATCTTCATGGTATCTTCCCTGAAGACAGACCTCTGCCTTAGTCAGTCATGTCCCCCTGGCATGCACTCCAATGCCTTCTGTATAGCAAAAATTTACTACATATTTTTCCATTTTCTTTTGTAGATTTTGTTTATTTATTTATTTATTTATTGTTGTTGTCGTTGCAGTTTGGCCAGGGCTGGGCTTGAACTCGCCACTCACGGTATATGGGACCAGCACCCTACTCACTGAGCCACAAGCACCACCCAAAATGCATACACTTTTTTTTTTTATTGAATCATAGCTGTGTACATTAGTTCAACCATGGGGTACAGTGTGGGGGCTTCACATGCAATCTGAAATATTTTATCAACCTGATTGACATACCGTTCATGATATTTTCTCGTTTACTATATGAAAACATTT